>JAZGTK010002410.1:0-32028 GCA_036877625.1 Ambastaia sidthimunki | reverse complement strand
TATACGAATGTAAGTTATTGGAGGAATTACCATTCATCTTCCTCACAACAAGACATTAATTCAGGTCCCTCCCACCAACAGTGAGAGAGAGATGAACATGCCTGTCGTTTCATTCACATTCAGGCTTGATTTAATTACACACAGGACCTCTCATCACGGCGAAGGCAAACTTGAGTCACTCCATTAACCTCTGTGTGAGTTCACCAATGTGAAGTCTAGCAGCCACTGATGGTAGCCATCACTAAGCTCTCCACATCCTCCGAACTTTGCGCTGCTGTTAACCCAATGCAAAATGTATCTCTTACTCTTTACCGCATCGTCACATGGGTGGCAGGTTGACTTTATACACATAAACTTTAATCTTCATAATGTGTGTGCATGCAGACAGAGACTTATGAGTGTGTTTGCATGGGGATACACTCTACAGTGATAGTTCTTTATTTTATTTTATCTGTATGCATTTCAGACGTGTGTGTGTAAAGGAAAAAGAGAATAATTCATACATTCAACATCATAATTCAAGGTGGTCAATGACGCACTCTTGCATGTAAACAGTGTTAAGTGCATCTGTGCATTTGTATTTTATTTTAGGTATGTGATTATATAGATTATCTTAGCTTTGTTTTTTCCTTTTGGCTTTTCTTGACCGTAGTGGCAGAACGAATTAGCTGCTGAATGTATCAATGGCAAGTAACCAATAACAATACATTACAGAAAGTAGATTAGAATGCCACAACATTACATTTACATTACATGTATGCATTTGGCAGACGCTTTTATCCAAAGTGACTTACAGTGCATTAGAGGTACACATTTTCAAGTCGAGCGCACAACCTTTTACGCTGCTAACGCAATGGACATTACATTACGTTACGATAATGTTCATAATTACCAGGTATTTTACACTTTGGTTACTTGTGTCAAGAGTCAGACATAATAACAAGTTGTAAACAACAGTAATGTTGACAACATAAATTCTCTCACTTCCTGTCTCTGTGTCAGAAGGGAAAGTCCACCTGGGAGATTTAAAACGAATGTCCTTGTTTTTAAAATGTAAGAGATCATGAAACATATATAAGCTTACTTTTATCCTTAGGCAAATCAGGAATATCTTTGCTCTAATGCACTGGCTGTCATGTTGTTTTCAAAACAGCCATGTTAGGTAAAATGTAATCTTTTGTTTTTTGGGTAGTTGACATGTCATGCAGTGATCTGTTATTTTGATATGCTAAACCCCATCTAAACCCATTTAAACCAGTTTCTAAATTATTTTGTATAAATCTATTTATTATCTATTAGAATATCTATTTATTCTTTTTAAAACTATTATACACATATTTTTGTAAATAACTATACCCATACAGTTTTATGGCTACATGAATTGATTGAAAATTAAAAAAATGCATATGTAAACATTTAAGCTAAAATCTTGATTTTCAAATGTCGATATTATTTATCTACCCACTTGTGTCTTTTATATCTGATTTCTCCATATAAGAGAGTGTTTTGAATACAGCAGCAGTAGACAAGCAGGATAAGGGAACTGGTCCAGTATGACTCACAGGCTGCTTGTGACCCTCTGTGTCTCTGTTCACTCCTGGGCTGGGTGGGGACAGATGGAGGGAGGGGTCTGAGGGATTAGACAGGCATGAGGTCTGTGGTGGGTGGTTTGGCCAAGAATACATGTAGGTTTTGAGTGGGAGGAAGTGACCTCAGGGGTCTTTACTATTGCAGAAAAGTGTGTGTGTACATACACACAAATGACTTTCATTTAGTCATCATGCGTTGGATAAGCCTCTCGGAAAACTGAACAGCAGGTAAATGCAGTCAAACTAAGATAGCATCATTTTATATAAGACACAGTCATTTGTCCTTCTACCCACTTGCATTGTGCGTCAGCCATTTTGCCAAATGGGTTTTTTATGCGGGTATTGTTGAGGTAAAGGATGGCTGTTCTGACCGCCGTTGGAGCGGTTTTATAACGGGCCAGCTAATGTAAATCGCATAATTTATCAGCTGTCAAAAAGCCATTAAAAGTGAAGCAGCATGTGAATTGAGTAACGAGCTAAAAGCAACAAGACTAATTGATTTATTTTCATTCTGTAAAATGGTCTTTTATATGCTCAGCAAACTAATTGACACTGAAAATGTATTTGCTCATGTTTTCATCTCGGACGCGTTCGGTATAAAGTGGATTGTAATTTCTTTATTGAGTGCCACCGTAAGATGAAATGTAAAATATTCCCAGAGAATACATTGTTTTTATCTATTTATGTCAAAACGTTCAGTCTTTTCATTGTAAAATTGATGCGGAATTCGCATTTCTCCTTCTTGTGCTGCTTTTAGACACGTGTGTGATTTTGATGCAGTAAGAGGTTTGGTCAAAGCCTTTGCTAGCTGAGCATGTAAAATGTCACTTTAGTTTTTGTTCACTCAGACACACAGAGACACATGCACACACCCAGTACAGCAATCTCTCTCTCTCTCTCTCTCTCTCTCTCTCTCTCTCTCACTCACTTTCTCTCTCTCTCTCTCTCTCTCTCTCTCTCTCTCTCTCTCTCTCTCTCTCTCTGCCTGTACTCCTTTGTTTCTGGAGTACCTCTGATCCTCTGCGGCCGCTTAGCTCCAATTAGAGCATCCCACCAGCCTGGCCTCTAACACAAACACACACACACACACACACACACACAAATGTTTAGCCCCAGCCTCTTCTCACACTGCCTCATTTCAGCCCTCAATCTGACTAATTACTCTGAACCTTACGTGCCCCATCCCTCCCTGCCTGCAAACACACACACACACCACCTGACTCCTTCACTTGCCCCTAAACACAAATACAAAGCCCCTTGTTTGTCAAATGTTTCAAACCTGCACTCAAGTTTGTTGAGTGTGTTAGTCATTCTCCATCAATGTCCCGTCAATGGTATCGATTTCCACCCTATGCATCCCACACACTCCTGTTTCCAGTATGAGCGCCGAGCGTCTATTCTGAGAGCAGAACATGTTAAAACATGCATCAGACATGGTGATAATTGTTTCAACTGAGCGAAATCTTCCAGTGAGTTGGAGCGTTTATTTTGTCTCAATTTTCACCCTGAATAATAACAGGTTTATTTAAAGACACTGAAGTGTAGATTCCCTGCAAGCTGTCAGCTCGATTGTGTTAAAAATTGCACATCTCATTTGGTGCCTTGTTTAAAATTTTAGAACGTTCTCCTAAGGTACTTCACTTTGTCCTGTTCTTTGGACAGTCTGTAGAAGACTGTACGCAGGTAAATACTTGTATGCACACAAAACACCTAACTTGCGTTTGTTTTGTTTTGTGTTACAACCTTTTATTTAAATTGCCTGATAACTTGCCATAACCTTCTTATATGTAAGCAATTCATACGACTTTATTTTCTATCAAAATATTACATGGAAAAACCCTGAATTTACCAGAAATACTGTCTCTGTTCATTTCTGATTTGCTGAAAGACAAATGTGCTTTCCCCTTCATGTCAAATTCTCTCTTTTTATCTGACAGATCTTGATTGTCACAATTCTCATTGGCTTTGGGAGTAAGGGCTGAAGTTTCCTCCCTCTGAAGCAAATATCTTTCTCTGTCAGAGGACATGAGTATCACCCAGTCCAATTCCTGTTCCTGTCACCTTCTCAAAGGAGAACCTCGACACCACATCAGCTCTTTTTGGCGTCTCCAGCATCAGGCAGCACTGCATGTGTCAGGCTGCTGAGCTCAGAGTCAGCTCACCCAGACGGAGCTCGCCACGTTCAGATATGAAAAAACTGTCTGAAAACAAGCCTTGTTCTGTATAGACAGGAAACTTTAGAGAATAGAGATTCAGGGATTTATCTAAAAAACATTTTTATCGTCCATTTCTTTTTGCCTTTTTGAGTTATTTTAGCAAGTAATTATTGCAAATAATAGACATTTTTGACGTAGATTTTAAATGCCAATAAACATACTACAGTCGAAAATATAAATAACACCAACAAATGATTATTATGCTGGCTTTTTGCAATAAGCACATACTTTTGTTTTACATTAAAGGGATAGTTCACAAAAATGAGTATTTTTCCATCATTTACTCACCCTCATGTCATTCAACATCTGTATGACTTTTTTCTTCAGTGGAACACAAAAGAATATATTTGGAGAACTGTCTCAGTGGTTTTATGTCCATACAATTGATGTCAGTGGGTGCAGCTGTTGTTTGGTTACCAACATACTTAAAAATATTGTCTTTTGTGTTCCTTAGAAAAGTCATACATGGTTTGGAATGACACGAGGGTGCGTAAATGATGGAAGAATTTCATTTTTGTGTGAACTATCCCTTTAAGGAAAGCCTTTCTATTTTGGAGAAAACGAGATGACTCTTTGAGCAGATCTGGAACCCGACGGGAGACTCTTCTCACTGCCTGTTCCAAACATTTCAGCTCCTTCCTCATCATTAACATTACTGACGATTCTCTCCATCTCATTTGTGCGTTACGCGGTCGCAGGTAGTCTGCTGGAGGGGGACGCGTGACGGTGGATATCGAGTTTATGACGGTTGGCTGTAGGGTGGCCTTCGCTGTGTTTGATCGCAGTTGGAGCTCTCGATCTCGATGAGGAAGACCGCTGTGGTCCATCTGGCCTGATCTTTAATCAGTGCTTCCCTTTAGAGGAAGAGAGGGGGCATGTTTTACTGTGCTGACCGGCCCTGCTTTTGCTTAAAGCAAGCAAAAGATGAATGTAATTTATTGTAGATTATTTCATGTAGATTATTATGTAGATTATTCCTTGCACAGCCACAATGAATATCTACAGTGTATTTTTAATTTGTCTATATTGAGATTTAATGATAATTTATGCTTTAACATAAAAAAGGGAGAAAAAAAAATCGTATGGCTTGCCCAATAAAATTGTTTCATTAGAGTAACACTTTTTACTCTGGACCTATTAAGGTTAACGTGGAATGTTCTTAGAATGCTGACTAGCGTTCTCTAAAAGTTCTCTCAAAGTTCTCTCAAAATTATCACAAACATTGTTGCAGTAATGTTAGTAGAAAGGTTTTTAACATTATATATCATGTCAAAAACATTACATTTTTAGTGGAGCGTTTTACAAACGTTACAGAATTACTGTAACATTCAAAAATAAATAAGCGTTTTTGTTACTTAATGGAAACTTTAGAGAAAAACTCTTACACCTAAAATTGTTAGCTGGGGAAAAAGGTTAATGATGCCTCTGATATTCGTGACTGATAATAATATTCATATTTTGTTGTTTTTTTTGCCCCAGATGAAACTGCACCGCCATCATTTGGATCAAACCATCCACTGTGAGTTATCTGAAAAAGTAAGTCAATTTTGGCTCATTGGTATTGTACGTACAACTCGTACCTCTGGGTTAAAATCAAACAGAAATGTGCCATCGATCTCTCTTCTTTCCTTCCCTCATTCCTTCTGTTCCCCCACCTATCTTTCCTTGTTTGTAGATACTCCATCACCTTGTCTTTCTGAGCCCTGGGAAAAGCAACGTCAGTATTTCTGCACCACTCCCTCCATCCTTGCTGTCTTTCTCCCAGAATGCATAGTGCCTTACTTTACCATGACGGGAGCGGGCGAGAGGGGGAGAGAGAGAGAAGAGAGGGAGGCAAAGACTCACAAAGAGAAAAAGATGCAAGAGTTAGCCGCTAGTTGTAGACAGAAGGAATGCCTTGAGAAGCAATTAGCATATGTAACTTCTTTCTTCCACTCTGCCCGAAATGGGTTTATTTCAGTGAGTTTGTATTGATGTTTTTGAACAGGCTTCATGGCAGAACATTTAATGCTGAACACTGCTGTTAGAGCAAATGCATTATTAATGCAAGGGGAAGCTAACGGGGACCAGCGGCTCCTCAGGGCTGCGGAGAGGACGGTTGGCGTCTCGGAGGAAGCAACACCACGCCTCAGAGGTCTTCCTCAGTAATGCACACATGCCGGGCATCTATCATTTATTCATGACAGTCAGGCGCCTCCAACTCCCCCGAACAATTAACGAATCAATGAAATGTATGGGCTCAGAAACTATCAATTCGGGGAAACAGCGCCGTTCGTCAACGTGTCAGCTCTCGGGCCCAGGCTATCATTCAGGCAGAAAGCACATTTATCACTTTAGAAACAGCCCGGCGTGTCATAGCAACGCGGCTAATCCTACCATAAAATGGCCGCCCAATTCTGATAGATGATTGGACTTCTTTAATAACAACCAGTCTGTGTGCGACTGCTTTTCCTAATTTGTTTAACATGTAATCCAACATTTTATATCGAGTTTGAAAGAAATGCCGCATCTTTTCCTGGCATGGCAGCTTGTTTTTGTTGCCTCTAAATGGGATAATCTCTTCTCTGAGTGGTCAGTGCCTTCATGTTTCATGGTTTCGAGAAGAAACGGATTACAAATCAAGTTCATCGTAGAAGATTAGAACAAAATGACAGTAACTTGTCTAATTCATCAGCTGATTTTATTTATGAAGTAACGCAGCTAAGAATCATAAGTTGTACGAACATTTTCCTACCATTTTCAAAATGTTATTTTGAAAGTTATAGAAATTTTCAACATCTCTGTGTTTTAGATTTTGTATTAATGTTACTGCTTAAATATTTAAAATGATGTTGCTTAACATTTTTCATAATTCTGTAGCATTAACCTTTCTATAATTCTGTAGCAATAACCTTTTTGATATATACGTTATATATATACTGTGTATATATATATATATATATATATATTATATATATATATATAAATATATATATAAAACATTAAAAGTTCTAGTAACATTACTGCAAGAACGATTTTGATAACAGTGAGAAAACCTTTAGAGAACGTTGGCTAATGTTCTGAGAATGTTACCTGTTAGCTGGGAACACGCACACGAAAAGAAAAGACAGAGAAGAAGAGAGTGAAATTGATGAATTACATGCACTGCTTTTTTCACCACAGCGCCTTCACAATTCCTGTTCAATTAACAAAACCATTAATTACAGTACTTAAGCAAAACAGGCTATAACAGACAAGCGAGCATCCGTGCACTTAACACACAGTCCTGTGCACGCGCTCAACGTTTCTCTTTTAAAATCACTCCATCATCATTCCTGAAATGCTCATAAACGTGTTAGAGAACTGAATCATTAAAATCCCTATTTCAGTTTCTGGAAGAGTACAACAGCACCATTGTTGAAATAAACATGAACTATTTCTGCATTCAAGAATACAGTGAGCTTTAGTGTGCACTCAGTAACACACCGCAGAGTGCTGGCTCAGCCGTAGAAATTACTCTTCCTTTGTATTTTTTTTGCCTTTCCTGCCTTTTATTTTGTATCTTTTTATGGCTTTACTTCTATAGTCTCAATTGAAACACAAAGCATTCACTGTTCGCTGAATCCTCTGTTTTGATGTTCATTTTCCCTGCAGAAATCACAGCCCTGAAGTCCAGATGAAGACCAGACCTTTCTTCTGTGTGTGGAGAGAGAAGCTACCTGAACCTGTTTTTCTTTGGGGACCATCATCGCCGGCACTCGCCCCCTGCCGCTGAAATCACAGGCTTTTTACTTCCAGGTCATGGTGCCTGTATCGCTCACGCTGACCTCTGTCTTTTCTGACTCTTTTTCAGTGTTCTTTTCAAAGAGGTAAAGGCGAGGGGCTTTTAAGACCTCCAATCTACCTCTCTCTTCATCAACAGCCAGTCCCAGTGAAATCATCAAAAGTAAAGACAGAGAGGAACTCAAGCCCTTCCATAACCGCACACTGCAGGGCTCAGATTCAGAAGCGAGTCTGTGGTCCCTGGAGGGACGGACTTCCACTTCATAGGCATAGGGGCCAGATGTCACCTGTCCTCCCAGGCGAGAGGAGCTCTGGTGGGGCTGAGACTCAGCTGACGCAGGCTGCCCTGGTTCTCTCTCTGCCTGGCTGGAGACACCTGCTCCTCGCATCAATGGTGACAGCCCCCAACGGAGTGTTTCATCCATGGTAAATTTCTTCCTAGTGCACCAGTGTCCTGAAGCATATATGTAAGTGACGACCAGAGTGTGTGTTACTTGTGTGATTTATAAGCTTGTTTCCTCATGGGAACCTCAGAAAATGTCCCCACAAGGTCAAAATTTCATGGTACTACTATACTTGTGGGGACATTTGGTAGTGAACGTAGTGAATACCAGGACTCACACACACCCACACATACACACAGTATATATCACATATACATATCACAGTATATACTCAAGCTACAGACATGCGATCAGAGTATTGATTGCATGTTTATGTTGCAAACATAATGAATGCATTTGTAGCATTTGTAATGTTATTACGTTGCATCTTAATAAGAACTCTTGTCATCTTTCACTGCTTAACATGCTAATGCCTCCAAACGTAAAACTGGGAGCGTTTATGACTCTGAAGCCAGAGTGCTTGAGCTAATGCATCTCTAAACATAATGCATAGGATGTCTAAACCCTCCCCTGTGTACAGTATCTTGTAGCCTGACTTTCCCCTTTAGTTCAACACAAATGAAGTTCACAGCCAAGCCATGACTGCAGTACTTCAAACAGACACACTGATCCTAAATGTATTTTTCTGTTCTCTCATATTAGAACTGACTAGAATGTAATTATAATAGATCTTTTTATTTACTCTTACACAACAGGGGCTGGTGGCAGTGTTTTGCTCACGGGCACTAAGGTTATAGCTTATGGATCGCACCTTGTGTTTGAAGTTGCAACTATACTGTTACCAACTCAGATCTTTAATGGATTTAATTTGATATTGGGTCTTTTTTAACTTATAGATGCATGTAGGTGTTCATACAAATAAAGTTTATTGGCCTAAATTTTTTGAATACTGCTGGATTTATGGGCATTAGTGACATCGCCTGCAGCCTAAGCTATAACACACACCATGTGTTATTTTGAATAAAACACATTTTATGGCATAACAAATTCCATGTTTCTAAAGCCACTGAGAGTGTGTTTTTCTTTGTTTAAAATTTTCCCTAAATTAAAATCAGTGTTTAAGCTTATTGAACTTGTTTGTACTGATAAATTTTGATTTTTGTGTCAAAACATGTACACACAGGTTAGTGAATGAGACCCATTTTGGTATCTAAAAAACAGAAACGCATCTGATTGTTTGCACTTGATTGTACAAAGGCCTGATGTCAAAATTTGTATGTATTTCTGTACTTTTCTTTGAGCACCACTTTTATTGCATTACTTAAAAAACGACTTTCTCTCATCTCAGTTTTTTTTTAGAATTAGCAAATGTGTTGTTCAGCTTCTCTTTCTGACAATACATATGAGCACAGAGCATCACCATAATGCTCAGGCAGTATTTGGACGCCGTCCTGTGCAACATTTGGCGCATGTCTATTAAAAACAGGTGGTCCTATATCTCTAGTGCGCGGTACAGAATTCTCTGTTTCTGCACTTGTGTGGTTTACGCGCATGCACGCGAGTTTCATCAGCGTGAGATGGCTAATTCTCTCGCGAGTGCGCGCGTATTGCGACCGCCGGTTGACCTGCAGGTTAAATCGTTCATTGTTGTGCCCTTTCTTCCAAAATGGCGAACCTGACAATAGTGGCTCCCAAAGCTGCAGGGCTGTGGGCAGAAAATAATGCTCTGTCCTTTACGGAAATGTGGGGAATTAAATCGGGCCGGAATATTGATGGGAATGCTGAAAAATCTCAGCAGTGAGAATAAAACGCTAGTGTCATATTTGGTTTAACACGGTAGCTTTTGTGCCAAGCTAAATATACACAGAGGTAAAAAGGTATTGACGGCGGTATTCTGAGGGTGAGCGCTAATAGCTCAGAGACGTTCTTTTAGCAGGAGAAAAGGGTTCTTATTTCTGAACGGGAAGTTGATCCACTGCAATCTAGCGCTATTGTGTTGCGAGATGTGAATCTTTTCACAGTTGATGAGTCTGCTTCACTTGCTGCGTGGCTGCTCTTCACACACACGCTTACGCACGCGCTACCGCTTTGTGCGGGGGTAGAATGCAGCACCTGTTCTCAGTACAGTTAGGCTGGGGTTGAGCAGCACAAATGAACTCATTTCCAGGGCTACATTGAACAGAGAACACTGCAGTCACAGCAGGAGGAGTCTGCCGAGCCAGCAGATGGGCAGAGCTAATCATTGTTGTGAAATAAAGATGACCCTGCCTATCTCTCATACTGCCAACAGACATTTGCCAATCTCTCCTCAATTCCCTCTCCTCTCCCCCTCATCTCTGTTTGTTTCTCGACTCCCTCTAACGAATTTACGAGCGAACGTAACCTTCGAAAAATGTCTGAAAGTCGGAAGGCGACACGCAGCCGTTTCGCGTGCACACTGGAGCAGCTGTAACCCGCAGACCAATCAGAAACGTGATAAAGAGTCTCCAATCAGAAACTGATTTTTTTCATTGAGTAAATCTGCATGTGTTTGGATTAATACCCGTAACCTCAAGTCAGGTGCATTTTCGTCAGAATGTGCCTTTTTTCTTGTGATTGGGCTTTTGTTATATTTCAGAGTCTTTCATCATTAGTGCTGAATGTTGAAAAATGTTCTATAATTGGAAATCACGCCGTATCCTGCTTAGCGCAGTATCTCGAGTGGCAATGTGTCACGCTTAATTAAAAAAAAACATAGCGGTTATTAACCGTGATTAGAAATCAGTTCAGTGTCTTTTGGATGTCTGAGAAACCATGAGAGGGCTTGGCACAAACCGCGATACCAAAATCAAACATAGCTAGTATGTGCTGCAATCGTTGGCTACCTCTGGAAAAATAGTGTGTTCTCTCTCTCTATTTTATATTGTAGATTGTTAAGAGACAAATATTCAAGCGCATTGATAAGCTTTAGTAAATATGTCCGAGTTAGCGATCTGTGGCTAATGATTACGCTTTTATTGTCAGATGATTTTTGTACAAACCGTCGCCGGAGCTAGCTTTGTGTTTTTATTGCTTGATTGGTTTACGTAATCACAAAATGCAATCATGATTGTAATGTATTAGTTTCATACTGTGCGTATAGAAAAATAATTGAAAAAACTGCATCTAAATTGAACAGTCTTGTCATTTTCCTCTGTAAGACATCTGGGAACAACCTAATGCACGTTGAAATAAAAACTGACAATGAACTAGAACAATGATGACTACGAGTACAAAATCTCTCCTAAAAAACTGCATAAACAGACAGAGCTCTCTACCTCTTGTCTGTACAATGATTTAATGTATGCAAATTATCTGGCTTCAGCTAATGAAGGCGCCATTAATCACTGTAACGATGCTCGGGTTTAACCTGCTTAATTACAATCTGAAATGCGAGTTGTGTATCTGCAGATGAATGCAAGTCACAAATGCAGATTTTTAGAAGCAGGCCAGAACAGAAACTGAAAGATCGCAAACACTGAAGTACAGGGATGGTTGCTCATTTAGAATCAAGAACAACCTTTTCTTGCCCCAGTCTAAAAACAGCACAATTTATCATCAAAATAATAAACAGCGGAATAAAAACAGTACTGGTAAAGGTTTCTTTTATATCTAAAATAAATACATATAATCATAAATATATTGTACAATAACCAAAGTGGATGAAATTAGAGAAGACGTATCACCTACAATAACTTGACAGGCTTATTCTATTAGTTTTTATCATT
Source organism: Ambastaia sidthimunki (assembly GCA_036877625.1). Lineage (NCBI taxonomy): Eukaryota > Metazoa > Chordata > Actinopteri > Cypriniformes > Botiidae > Ambastaia > Ambastaia sidthimunki. The sequence continues at coordinate 20,371 of JAZGTK010002410.1, read as the reverse complement.
AATTGTGTTAAAGTAGAAAATATTGGTTCAAGAAAGATATGAAAATACATGGTTTGTTGACAATCTTTTTAAAGTGAAAGATGTATTTATTAAAAAAAATATGACTTTGTAAAGTCTCGATGTGGAGAATTAAAATAAAATAAATTGTTACAATAACATTTTGTGTTGTTCCTGATAGCTAGTGTCGTGTACGTATCCCCATCGCTCATTTTTATTGTATATTAATCGTCGCGTTGACTTCTTACATGGCTAGGCCAAACAGTAACTGATTGCTGAATCACAGATTTTCATTGAACCGTTTTGTAGTTCAAATTAAAATATTGTGGTTGTGACTACACGTCTTGTTTCCTTTTATCTGCTCACAGCTCAACAGGATGAATAATCAAAATGTTTCAAAATCCCCGAGCTGTCGGGGATTTTAAGGGAAGTGTGTGTATGCAGTTCGGAAAGGTTGCAAGGAAGGGTTTAAAAATCTGCTGTCTCTGCCTATGAACCCCCATCTGCATGCGATCGCAGTGTGTGTGTGTGTTGTCACAGTGAGTCTGATTTGTGTGAGAATGCGGTGCAGCTCCAGGCAGGCAGGCTGATCCTGTTTTGTGGAGACGAGGAACGAGAGCCCATCACAGATTAGACACCCACAGTTTCGTGTCGATTTAATGCACCAAGTCAGGGATTTATTCTTAACCGACCGGCGCTTACAGCACCAGGCAGAGTCAGCCAGCCGGGGCTTTCCCATGCAGTCATCTCTCGTAGAAGATCAAAAAGAACTGAATGAGAACCTGAGAATGTGTATTATCCACTGTCATTGTTTAACACTTGAGTGAAGATATATTTGTGTGACTTAGGCTGTATATAATATCCTACCTGTAACTGTACTATATATATATATATATACACACACACATTATATATGTACCATATGTACTATATAAATTTGTATACTATATACTATAAATGTGTGCGTATANATATATATATATAGATATATATAGATCTATCTATCTATATATTATAATATATCCACCCATATATTATACAATATATCCACCCATTTTCTATAACGCTTATTCTACTTAAGCTTGCAGGGAGTGCTGGATCCAAGATATAATATATCATATATCACAAGGCTACTTATCAGTGAAGAGATAAAATAGCTTGAATGTTTCCTATAGAATAAATAAAGTAAAGCCACATACATATCGTTTATCTTGAGATGGTTGTGCTACCAACTGTGTATTAGAAGAAACACGATTCACATTAGAGCACGATCACGCCTTCGACGTTTCCAAACACTTTTTGTGCTAAAACATTTTAACGCAGATATACAGGAAACATTCATAAAAATAAACACATTAATACAAACACAAGCTTGTTCCCTTAGCTACTCAACTTTACAACACTGAAATGACTTTAAGCGTATACGTGCACGCTCACACACATACACACACCACACTTTCAATTTCAGGCATCAGTACACAAGTAGCCACATAGACACACACATTTCCAACAGGAATTCACAAACAACGCACTTACACAACCTGCTTTTCCTCTCTCAATCTATCCGTCTAACTGATAGAAAGATCTAGTCAAAGCAGGCGGCCGTATCATCACACAATGAGGCATGAAATATTGGCCCTCAGGACTACACACGCATTCACTTAAATGAAGTTACTATTCTTAATCAACTGTGCTATTAGTCTTCTCATCTATTTTGTCTTTCATTCATCTAACACATCTATCTATCCTCTTACCCCCAGCTCCCTGGCCCCCAGCTGGCTGGATGGATCTCGGGGGGAAAGCAGCGAGCCCATGCCCGAGAAGGAGCTCTCCGTCTGGGCTGAGTTCTGTGAACACCTTACCATCATCTTCAGAAACTGCTTCAGACAAGGTGCGCGTTTACAGGGAAACAGGAAGAGAAGAGGAAAAGAACAGAATTCTAGCCAAGGTGGTAAAGAAATACACAGGCTAAAGAGAGGCAAGTGGAGGGAAAGAGATAGCCAGACTGCCACAGCAATAGAGAGCCGTGCGCTTATGGTTTACATTCGTGCTACACACACGCAAACACACACACACGGTCGGTGTGAGCCCCAGATGGGCAAGTCATCAAGCAAGCTCAGCAGTTAGAGCTATCTTGCTTTGAGTAAATGAGAAAATGAAATGATTGTGCGTGGGAGAAGGAGAGAGAGCGAGTCTGGTCTCTCATCCATTACGGTATGCCCAGAGAACAGAGAGGTTCTGCCTTCAGCTAGCAAAAAACGCTGAACTGGACCTAAACGCTCAGTCCCTGCACATTCATTTAGACCTCTGTCAGCCGCAACATTTAGAAGCACGGGCACATCGATAAAACACACAGAAACGTCACACACCACGGTATAATGAACACACACTTAGAGAAGTGAGGTGACTGAACAAGAAATATCCAGTGCCTTTACCTCATTGCTCAACAAAGCAGCGTTCAGTGTTCGGCTGATTTCAAACATCTTGTTGGTGGGGTTTGTTTCTTCTGGCTTGTCTCGTTTCTTGTAATTTTTCTGTTGTCTTGTGTTCTCGTAGCTCAACGGCTCCCTTTGCTTTACTGGAAATGGGAATCAGTCCCGAGAAAAAGGAAAGAAAGAAAAATGAACAGATTTAAAAAAAAAGAAGAAAAGGAAGGAGAAATCCTTTCTATGTGCTGTCTGGTTGGATGTCTTTTCTCCTCTCTTGCGCTCTGGTTTCTGATGCACCTCTGTTAAATGTGGCGCTAGTGCCCTGGCTCACGGCACACGACTGAAGAGTCAATATTTTTTTTATTTTAGCTCCCCAGAGTCAGCACATTAAAACAAGCAGTCGGTCTGCTGGGCGTCTTTCCTTATCTGTCCTCCACACACTCGCTCACACAATGCGTTCCGATCCTTAGACCGCTCTGTAGCAGATTAGTCCGTCCCAAAACATAGCTCTTAGTTTAAACTCCTCTCTCTCTCTCCATCCCTCACCCTTTCTCTCTCCTTCCTAGCTCCCTCCCTTCCTCTCTCTCTCTCTCTCTCTCTCTCTCCTTACTCCCCCCACCCCACCCTCCACCCTTTCTCTCTTTCTCCAGCAAGCTTTCCTGCAGCTACAGTTCACTGTGTTACCACAAGGTGGGAAGACTCTTCATAACAGGCGTGACACAGTCACATCTGCCTTTCCTGGCTCATCTTTTCCTCTCCGTTTGGCTTCACAGCTCCTCTGCTGCTTGCAGGGAACACACGGTCGGCTTGGCACCCGCTCACCTCCGTTCTCCCCTCTCTCGCTTCCTACCGTGCCACCACTGCCTCTCGACAGCTGCGTTTGATGTATGGGACAGAACAGGGCTGATTTATAGACCAATAGCATTAGGAAAATTTTGACCAGTGGCACCTCGCCTGAGAAATTCCCCGCCTAGATGTCAGCATATCGTTCCCGGAGGATATTTGAGGCTCTGCCATTAATGTATGCAGGTGAACATATAGGGTTTTGATTCAATGCTTTATATTATTTGGTTTACTGTGGCCCCAACACATATTATAATATTTAAATGTATGAAAGCAATTACATTAGACAACAAAGTATCAAATTAAGTGGTATTTATTTCAAATATCATTAAAATAAGTTTATTTAAAACTCAAGATTATTTTATATATGGGGGCAGCTAATTTTATGCATCCCATAAAATTTACTTCAGCACCAGTTGGGCAAAATAACGCTCATCAACGTTTACAAAAGCCCCCTGGTTTGATATTGATATGTGTACAGGCTATTGTAGGAATAGGTATAAAACCTGTGTAACCATTTTGGCAATTTTTGTGTTTTAACATTGTGTTGGATTGTGTTAAAATGTAATTCTTATGATTCATCACTTTCAAAAGTTGGAATATTATAATACAATAATCTTTAGATTATTAAACTTCAACACTGACTCCCACATATCAGCAAAAACGAAGGCAGAAATGCCTTAATTCCTTAGAAATTAGAATAATAGGCAACCTGACTCCCATTAAAACAAAACATGTGCAAAGCTCTTTTATGTTTCCATGTAAGCACAATAAACAGGTTTAAAGCTTCAGTTATCATAACATTGATTTTGTTTTATATCTGGGGGTTTTACTATAAATATCTATTTTCAATGACAGACTTTGGTGACTCATGTTCTTGCCTTTATATTTGAGTCTAAAATTATTTTTTTAATGTTCCTTTGTAATTCTTTTATATCAGCTAACTTAACAGAAAGTATGACCAATCCTGAGGTCATTGTTATTTATTGATTTAGTCATAGACTCACAGATGTATTCCTATCAGCCAATGACCACATGCCACTGTAATCTTACCATTTATAAAAAACATACTCATTATGCAAACAACATCTCAAGATGAAATGTTTAAAATGTCAACGTTAAAAGCTGTAATTAAGAAGAGTGGATGCAATTAATCAGACTTGTGGTTAAGATTTTCATTCATTTCATTGTTTTGTGTTAAACAATTAAATATTAATGGTTTAAATATAAACATTAACTTTAAATAGAATCTTGTCCATAGCAAAGAGGCTTTGTGTTTAACAGAATGCAAAAACAATCAACAGCTTCGTGTTTTAACTGCTGGAGCTTGACTCAGGTACGATACAAAGCACAAAACCATATGTTTCTCTGTCTGTTTCTCTCAAAGGAAAACGAAACAAAACAGATCAGAATAAGTCATTTTCAACCTGTTGTGTTGCTTCAAGTGTGGAAAGCAGAGGTTAGCTGAAAGTGGCTGCAGAAAAATGAGCTGTTACTTCGTTTTCTCTTTATTTTAAGACTGAATACAGTATGAGCTGCTCTCCAGGCCCCATGAGAGGCGTGTGTCCAGTTAATAGCCGCCTATTGACACTGATCCATCTGTTGGGATGGACTGAAGCCAACAGAAAAAGAAGAGATGGAGAAAGAACAAGCAACGGAAAAGTGTGAGAGAGAGAGAGAGAGAGAGAGAGAGAGAGAGAGAGAGAGAAAGAGAGAGAGTTGTGTATGTGCATATGTAAGCCATTTTAAGGTGTAACCCTTTTTGATACCTGTAACATTTGGTTGATGTGATTATAAAATAGTTTGTACCCCCAAAGTGTCTACATTGCAACTTTTAATGCTAAATCCATTTAGAATAATATGGTTATAGGCAAATGTTATCTGGTTATGAAATCCACCCAGTGTGTTGCACACTACTTAGGGATCATGTAAACAACACAGTTTTCTCACTCTTACGGCAATTACATTCTCAGTGAATTTTCCATCTCTCAGGTACTGCAGTTTGTGCGACATTTGAGATTTTATCGTATACAACAGAGCACTTTAAAAATCACCTGGGAGACGGCGGGTGTTTTTGTGTGCATGCACCGGGTTGGACTGTCACTTGAATCACAGAGTCTACTGCTTGATTCTGGAGTCAGCTGCCTCTCTTTCCCTCTCTTCTGTCCGTTCGGGTGCCAGGGGGATTCTGATTGCTGTCTCCATAGTGATTCTATGTGTCTTCATAAAGCCTGTTCAGAGCCTGTCTCTTTCCCTGTGTGCTGTCTGCGCCATGCAGATGACCTGCCATTCATTGCGAGGGACTCAAGCGTGGAATCCCAACATGGTCCATCTAAAAAGGGTTTTCCTGTTCCACCAAAAACATGCAGAGCACATTCAGTCTTAAAAAAGAATGCTGCTTCATGATGCCATAGAGGAACAATTTTTGGCTGTACGGTTCCATAAAGAACCTTTAACAACCACAGAACCTTTCTGTTTCCTTCTGAAAAAGATTCTTTAGACTACAATTTTTAAAGGTAAGCAAGAAATGGTTCTTTGCGGAACCAAAAATGGTTCTTCTATGGCACTGCTGTGAAGAACCTTCAAAGAACCTTATTTTTGAAAGTGTTGGAGAGGAAAAAGTCAGACGCTCTTAAAGAAAATTCACACCATAAAATAAAACTCACACCCGATTCACAAACACTCAGGATCTCAGTTCTTTATAAATTCAGGTAGCAAATGTTTTCAACGCCTCCTGACCGAAAGTCTAATGTTTAATTGTCGATCGAGTTTTGCCATTGTTGTCTTTGACGTCACATGAGTCTCGAGTGATTGTTAGCAGTAGAGTTGGTTATAATGCTGGGGTAAAACTTATTTTGATGTGGGAAAACATTGTGTCTCATGGGAACCAATTAAAAAATCAGAGGCTCAAGAAGTGGACTGTACTTTGCTTTTGTGTTTTTTGATTGACGAGTTCATTAAATCATCTGTTCACTTGGCGGACCACATGACAGGACCAGCGTGCAGAGAAGAAATTCTGCTTTTTCAGGCACGTCATAATTGTCACAGGAATATCTAAAATTCTCTTTCACTGTAAAGTTTTATGTCCTGATCTACAGTATGCGCTTGGCATACTGAGGTTCCACGTATGCCTTGCAAAGCATGCGCAGATCACCGCAGACACAAAGGAACTAGGTGGGGATCTATATTTTTGTCGCCCGATTCATAATACGAATTGACAGTCTCGATAAATAAACAGGGAGGCATGGAGCCAGATAATTGGAGATGTTAGAGAATGACATACCATGAAGGACAGCTTTTCAATTTTTAGTCTGAAGGGTGTTTCGTGCCGCACAATTCCTCATTATTTAAAAACAATCAAACTACCCAGGCTGCCCTGCTGGTCGTAGTTTGCCGTCAAATATGATCGCAAGGAAAAAAATCATTGCCAATTTTGTCTTATTAAAGACGACCCCCGTTCTCTTCATCTGCCTCTGACATTCGCCGCTCTGCTCATAACCTGAAAATTAGCAGCTAAGGGTCTCTATGCCTGTGTCCTCCTGAAACACAAGTCATATGGTTGTTCATTTGCAGGCTAATCAGAAACCTGCACTATTAATGGAAAATGAATGAGGTCGGGCTTGATTGTGGTTGATGGCACAGGCTATGCTCCAATTGTCCCGGAATCCATACACTTTAATCAATCTAAATTGAGAGACGGCCAGCGTCGGTGGTGAGGGACATTGCAATTTTAAAATACAAGACACTTAAAGGAACGGTGGCTGACTGCAATTTCTGCATGCTAACAGGTAACGTTCTTAGAACATTGGTTAACGTTCTCTAAAATCTCTAAAAGTTATAAAAGCGTTCTTGCAGTAACATTAGTAGAACTTTTTAACATTATATATCAAATTAAAAACGTTATTCTTAAGTTGTTAGAAGAACGTTTTAAAAACGTTCTTATACCCAATCCACAACGTTAATACAGCGTCCAAAAACTGGACATTTTAGGCGTTCCTAGAACATTTTTAACGTTTATATAACTTAATGGAAATGTTACAGAAATGTTTTACAACCTCAATATGTTAGCCGGACCTCTTTATCTCTGTCCACACTGCATACAGTAAGAATAAATGAAATATCAAGTGCAAGGTAGCTGGAGGTGATAACATTTCTTTATTTGCATTTTTGTTTTCATGTTACGGTTTATATAAGGCCTAAATGTTGAGTGCTTGCCAGGCTGATGTATGTTTTCCAGACGCTATAATTTAACCTTGAAAGCGCTGTATTGAAACCTGTGCACGGCTTATCAGCAGCTGATAAGGGGGCTGGTGTGTTTTACTATCTCCATAAACACCGTGCTGACATTTTCTCTCCATTTAAGCGTTTTATAAACCCGAGTGTGAATAAACAGCGTTATTTTGAGCGCTGTGCGGAGACTTCCGGGTTGTTGGGGGAGCTGTGCGCTTTTAGCGCCCTCGCACCTGCTGATGACGTTACCTCTTCCGCCGCGTGATGCGTCGTTGTCCTGGCAACGCTGCTTCAGCTTGGCGAGGCTGCATGTCAACGGAAGATGGAGGAAAACAGCAGAGATCATCCAGATACTGGTGTGTAAAAAACAAAACGGACATTTACACATTCGTGTTTCTGTTTTCCGCTCACTAATGCGCATTAAAGCTGTCGGTGCATGAAGGGCCGTTTGGTTTAATGTGATATGAGCGCTTACTAACGGTATCCGATATGTCTGAATAACAAACATCATTTGTGCGACATTTTCCAGTATGGAGATTGTCACAACATCACAAAACGTCTGTTTTTAAGATCAATATTAAGTTGCATGCATAATACAAAGCAATACCACGTGCATTTGTAGCCCAGCCTTTTAAGGTGGAAATGTCCAGATGCTGTTGCCGATTTATTTACATTTTACTAATTCTCACTATAAACAGCACAACTAACCTTCATTTATTGAATAATGTATGAAATATTAATTCTGGGATATAAATATGCAACGTATAAATGTCTGCATTCATTTATTGGCTGGCAGTATGTAGGATTTGTTTGTCCATTGGATGTTTAGTACAGTTTGTTTTTGTTGTGGTTTATGTGTTGCTTCTGTTGTCATGTTTCACCTCGTGTTTGTGTGAAAATGATTCAGGGTCGATATAAATATTCTGCATTAACATTGTTGCTGTTTATCCGGCAGTCCAACTGTAAAAGAAATATGGTGTAATATTTCTACACAGAATCTACAGTCATTTAAATATTCATTTTCCAGGCGTTCTGCAGTCCAGTTTGTTATTGGAGAATGAAAATTTGTACAGTTTGTTTGTAGACATTAGAAATTGAGGACAGTATGTGATTGACAGTGTGGAATTCTGAATTCTTTGTGGCAGATAATGAAACAGGTGGAGAAGATGCTCTTGTGGGGAATGTAAACAAACTGATGGTCACCCCTCCGGGATACTCTGGACCACCCAGGAAAGGACATCTCATCTTTGATGCCTGTTTTGAGAGTGGTGAGTATCTTCGTGTTTGTTTTCAGCCTATTTGGTCCCCGTGCTGTTTTTTTCTCTCTGATTCTCACCTGTCTAGCAGATGGAAGTTTGCTTTATGAAATACTTTATTCGATTGTGAATTGATTAGATTGTGGAAAGCGATCTCTATACGACAGGTGATGTAATGGGGGTTGGTTGACATCGGCTGAAAAATAAATTAGTTTTAGTTTTGGCTTTTTGGTGAAAGATTAAGTTGTCAAAATATCCTGTGTGTTCAATGAATGAATCAAGGAATATGAATACATTCTGATTTTGTGCTTGGGCCAGAATTTGGGCTCTTCGAACAAAGTGAAAGTAAAAAGTGCCACATGGTTACAGTGTTTATCAATGGCTTGCTGGTAGTTGTCTCTTTATGCTGTCATAGCTGTTAATTCTGTTCTTATTTGGTCACATTGATCTTGTGCTACACCCATATGACTGATTTTCTTCTGTGGAACACAAGATATGTATATGTATATGTATATGTAATGCATACAGCCTGGCTCTCTCCTTGCCTTCATTGAATCATTCAAAATTTATTTCAAAATTCCCCAAATTTTCCAATGTTCCCCAGATGGAAAAAGGCCATGAGGTTGGGGGTCAATAATGTGGATGAGTAAATAATGTAAATAAACATGAGGCTGGGTAAATAATGACAATTTTCATGTTTGGGTGAACTGAAAAAAAGGCTGTGAGGTTGGCGTAAATAATGAGGTTGAGTAAAAATGTAAATAAACATGAGGTTGAGTAAGTAATGAGGTCATTTCCTTGTTTGGATGAAGTGTTTTGAAAATCAGGGAGTCTTAAAATAAACATACAGCACTGGCCCTGTAACGTTACTTCACAAGCTTGTGTTGAAATTACAGCTGGATGTACCATAGCAACAGATGTGTGAGTGATGTTCTTATGTTGTAGTTTGTATAACAGGTTATCAATTAAACAACACCTCAGTTAATATGTCAACATGGCATTTAATTAAAGATTTAGAAAGATATTATTATTGTCAGTTTATATGGTAAACAACTTGAATTACCCATTGTTACCTCTACAAATAAGATACACCCTTTAATTCCCAAGAGAGTTCTGTCAAACATGTTTGTAGCCAAATCATCGTCTGGTCTTTTGTTTAACGTACCATTTCAGCGAACGACGGCACCGAGAGCGACTATTGTCCATGTGAGCGGGGCTTTTAATGGATAATTATCTCCCTTTTAAACAGAGGGGGTAAAATTGAAGCGTTTCGTTTGAAAGTGACTGCTCTTGTCGGTCTACCTCGCTGAAAACTGTAATTAAAGCAAGTTATGATATTTTGAAGAACGCTTTGAGTAAATGGCCTTTGTTTGCCACTTTTTGCCGCTGTGAATGAACGGTGATGTAATAAAAATAAAGTGCTTTTCGTGTGACAAGGTCAAGTGGGCAGATGAGAGCAGCTTTGGGCCAGATTGACAGTGAATCAGTGTGGCTGGAACAGACACAATATCATTCTTTGCTGGGAGATTAAGTTCAGGGTCTCCAGCAGATGAGACTCAGCTTTCATATTCTTGACAGCCAACCAATTCGCGAGGACGGCGCTCGCCTGTGGCTAGACTCCCTGTGGGGAGTTTTTTTTTTATAGATTTTTTGGGCTTGGAAATATTCTGTAATGGTGCAATTTTTAGGTGCAGCCAGTCTATCTGGTCTTATCGGGTAGTTGCTTGTGTGTTTGACTTGAATGTTAAGCTCAACAAAAGCAGTTGGTTACAAATCCTGTGTCTGAAATGTACAGTAAGACTGGCGTTTTTGAATCGGTTCCAAAGTGACTTGATAAGTCAATATGATTCAGAGCGACAGACTGTAGACAAACTCGTAATAAAACAGTGCTCACATTTTGCTGTAGGAGTTGAGGCATCCATCATCACAGAGATGTTTATTGCCGGTATTGAGACAATGAAGAAGTGATTCATAAGCTTGTGATGTTTGTGCAACATACAGTAAAGCTGAGAGTGGGTGATGTTTTGCAGTGAAGGGCAGCAATAAAAGGACGGACGTGGAATATTAACATATAGTTACAGCGCCAACGTCAATATAAATAAATAATAAGGACGGTTTATAAGTTTCTGTGTTTTCCCCTCTGACTGGCCTCCAGGACCCCAAGGCACTGATTAATGGACTTTAAGCCACAAGACTGGGATCAGCTAACATATATGACATTACCCCCATGTCTCCAGCTCGGCAAATTCTCTGAATGATTTATGGAACAGATATTAATCGTCTTCCAGTAAATGCATTACCCAAGTTGGAAAATGGAGAGGAATTGATGTTGGAGCGCTAATGTCAAATTAATGTCCTGCTGCTGTTTCAGCAAAGCAACACTGTGGTGAAGTGATGTTAACCACTTACACACTGACACAAGAGAAGCGCCACTTTTCTGGCAACGTTCTGGGATTTTGCCGTAAGTGACTTTGAGAACCGAAGCCCCCTTGTCAACTGAAGGACTTTAGACGCAATACTAGCGAAGTTTTCTCAGTGAAACACCCCCCGATCATTAATCAAACGCTCTTCTCTTTATGTTGGAGAAGATGTGGAAATATAAAGGTTTGTGGTGATCTGGGCTCATTTGTCAGAAAGCCACGTGTCAGATGGTGATAACTCTCTGTTCAGAGCCTCTTTTTGTTACGTTCAATGTCAGCACCTTCAAAAAGGAAAATGGTACTTGAAATAGGGATAAAATTTCCGGATTCTGAATGAAACTTGAAAACAAAAGGTATAGTTACATTCAGTGTTGCTCAAGCGCTTTTTGAAAAGAAATTACAACACGGCCAGTATTAGTACTTTTTAAATTAAGTTAAAGCTGCAATCTGTAACTTTCGCCTCTCTATCGCCATCTCTGTTTGAAACATAAAATTGCAGGTTACTTCAAATATTTTTATTATGTTGAAGTCAAATGAAGCCAAGTTGACATTTCCTGGAAAATCAGACATCTTAAATTAGTCACTATTATAAACTTACCATTGGGAATCAATGTAGGTAAAAAGACCCTGTCATGTTCTTGCTTAGTAACTGATTTTGGTTTATTTTTAACCCCAAAAAAAACAAAAAAGTTACAAATTGCAGCTTTAATGTCTGATTTTAGGATGGACTAATGCTATGTAAATATATACGTGTCATGAACGACGTGTCATAAGGCATGAATGTCTTATTGTCAGTATAGAACAAGTTGCTACACACATACTCTCAGCCCAGGATCAGACGTCTTTAAATTCAATAAGACTTTAAACAAACGATTTGGATGCCAAAATATCACTCAAGTTCCTTCTGTTTGCCAAGAAAATAGTTTCATCTTTCGTTCTTTTTTTCAGACAGCTGTCAAGAATGTTACGAAAACAGCACAGTCAAAGAAATGTCTCTTATCTTTAGTATCCGGGTAATAAATTCTAATTGGTTAATTAAAACAGACCATGGATACGTAAACTGTTTACTGAAGGCATAAAACACTTAATTTACATTTAGATGAGATGTAACTCATATTCTTGTCAGCCATATGCAGATTAGGTCAGTGGTATGTCTTTTTTTAGACATTTGGGCCTACAGGTTTATACCTCTCTCTCATTTTTCTCTCTCTCTCTTTTTTTAACAGAACTTATTAAAATAACCCCCATTATGCACAGTTTGATAGTAAAAAACAATGAATATTTCCTGAAGGCGTCATTAAAACGGTATTGATGGCTCTGTAGATAGTTACGTTTGCCGCATTATGTAAATTCCATAGAATCTTGAATTTAAAACAGCTTTATTGCTTATAATTAGCACTTTAGTCATGTAACATTATCTGGGTTGTTCCACGAATGTGGTTTTGTTTTGGTTTAAAAAACATGTTGTCTTTGTTTTTTTATTAGAAAGAGAGAGAGAAGACTTTGTATTCATACTTTTTTTGCTAATAGTAACTAACAGTAAAGTTGAAAGAACTAATAGTACAGCTTATTGATAAAAATGCTAATAATAAATGTTAATGTGTGGCTGCTGAGTAAAATGATGTAAATTCTTCATTATTATATTTCATTTATTGTAAAGGTTTTTGCAGCTAGAGTAGATCTGCGGTACAGTCTTGTCATTCATTAACTTTCATTTGTGTAGATGTTCTTACATCAGTTTCATCGAATCATTCTAGGAGAAAATTATGTCAAAAATCTTCCCGCATGTCGATGTTTTATCAGAGGACGTCTGTGTGATAAAACTTATTGACTGTAGCTGCTGATTACATCTCCTGCCAGCTAGAGGCAGAGGAAGGTGTGTGTGAGTTTGTGTGTGTGTGTGTATACACAAGTGCATATATGCGTATGTGTGTTTACATAATGATTCAATTCCTACCAAGGGCAAAATAAAACTATGCACCAATGACATTGTGAGATCTGCGGTACCCCCTAAGCCTTTAACAGATTTGCATTGTGGATTTTAAATTATCCATTGTAATTGTAATAAATAAAAAAAAAAGATTTAGCGAAACAAAAGAAATGTGTTTGGGACAATGCCTCAACCGCAGGATTGCTAATGAGGATAAACAGTGGGAAAAAATCTCTCCTTCATTTCCTGTTGATGGGGCTTTAATTGTTTTGCCTTTTTTTTGGTGCTGTAGGATTTTTTGATTTTCACCCGTTTTTTTATCTTCCCTCAAAAGTCTGTAACATGCGACATGAGGACTTTTGAGGCAAGATAACAACAAAAAAACAGGTGGAAATCGAAAAATTCTAGCGGACAGCATCTAGTGGACCAATGGTTACATTTAACACCCAAAAAGACAAGAGGAAGACGAAAGCAGAGAAAAAAACACAAAGAAGCAAAGCAGGCAAAGAGCAGACAGGCTTGCCAGCAGATATTTATATATTTCACATGTTCGCTGAAAAAACAAGAGCGTCTGATCTCCATTGATTAAAGAAGGGAAACGTTCTAACAATCAAGCTTTATGCTCGACACAAGTGGCTGCAGGAGACAGCAGGGCTTAAAGAAAGAATGAAGAGCACTTAAAAAGATATTAGGGTACTGTAGATGTATTTCTGCCCTCTACCAAACAACAACATGGGCAAAAAAAGCAATAGACGAATGGAAGGTATATTAGTCGAAGATTTTGTGCTTAGCGTTTAGAAGATGAAAGTTTTGTTTATTAACATCTTGGCTTTTGGCACAAGAGTCGCTGCTGTTGAGGGTTTCTTGCAGTCTCTTAGTGTTTTCTCGTTTTTGTGCCTTTTTGAGGTTTTAAGAAGGATTGAATTGAATTGATTTCGGCTATTTTCTGAGAAGAACCTAAAGCGATTTATTGTTTTTATCAACAGTTTTTTCTTCCATCTGGCTTGTAGAAGCTAGCTAGCTTGCCTTTTGTCAATTTCGTAGCTTTATCTCTTTTATTCCTCTAACTGATACTCGGGCCTGTGGTGTTATACAGCTCTGACCCTGAGGAAAATATCCTTGCATTTAGAGAGCGTGTGTGGACAGGGTTTCACGCTCTGGTCCTCCTAAACCACAAGGCTAACAGCTTCGGTTGTGGAGTTTTACAGTAACGCAACCATACTTTTTGTGGGCCTTTACTTGTATATCACTCACTGAATGTATGAAGCCAAACTGCAGTTAAATTCCCATTTCATAAAGTTGTCTGAACAGCTTGTTCTCTGTGACAAAATACTGATTTATTTTTCTGGCTGGATTCTGGTATTTTTGGACTGTGCCATTAATTTAAGTGCTGCATTTATCTTTTATTTGATTATTTTGAAGTATTTGATACTACTCGTAGACACCTAAAAACCTTTTGTTTGTTAAAATGTACCTTTATTCTGTTAATACAATATATCCGTTCACCATTTAATTATTAACAATTCCCTTCCCCCATCTTGAATAATAATTGGAATTTTTTAAGCAGTTTTTTCCTGATTATAAAAACAAAGTGTATATTCCAGACCTAATTTAATTTGAAAAGATTACAGTTAATGTATTTTTATATGCACGGCAAGAACAGAGACATCGGTTTGGTTGCATACACACTGTGAGATGAATTTGTATTGCAGTTTGGACTTTGAATGTCTGTATTACGTCCTTACAGTGTCACGCACAGAGATGGACTGCAAAGCTGAACTGTAATTTGGATTGGTCCTCACTCTTCCTGCCAGCATAGCAACTGCTTCTCAGAGCAGAAGTACACAGTGGTCCTCTCACAGTCATGCTGTAACATTTACTCCCCCCTAGAGTGTTCAGAAACAGAGCGTGTGTCTGCGCTGGGGAAGCCGGGCGAGCCGGTATCTGAAATGTGCACAAGCAAATGAAACAGGTGATAATCCCGCCTGACATTCCCAACATCAGCCTCGATTATGTTTGATCAGAGCGCTGCAGCCTGGTGTGAGCTGGAATGAAACATGGGCTCAGACAGCAGAACCTGGAGCTCGTTGGTGGTCGAGATATTTGTGAGGTTGTCATGGAGCGAGGATGGAAAATATGAGGTTGCACGTATGATTGGCGTGTTCCTTTGAACTGAATTACCGTCTGTGTTATTGTGTCTTAGAATGTGTTTAGATTTAGTGTTGTTGTGTGGTCATTGGTTAGTGTTGTGGTGGTTGTCTAGTACTTTTCATTATGTATGTTGAAGTCAAATGAAGATTAGGTAGAAATATAATCTAGAACCGGGTTCAATCTAGAACTGTTTCACCTTTACGCTTAGCGGCAGGTTTTGTGCCTTCTTTGTCTTCTACTTGTAGCCGTTTGATTGCTAACCCACGTCCTCTACGTCAAGATTGAACTAGAAGAAGGAACATGAAATATGTGCCGTTACTAAACGTTCTATTGGTTCAGTGATATCAAATTAGAAGCGCTGAAGAACCGCTTTTTAAAGCGTACAACACCTTCTCACTTTCAGCCACTCAGTTTAGAAACTAATCCCTGCCATGTGTTTTACTTGTGAACGTGACACATACTTCAATTAGCACCCTTCACATACTCTCACCAGCACATTATAATGGGCGGTATGAAGACTAGCATAACACTCAGCGTTTTCTATTTTACAGTTATTAACAAGAGGTTAACTCAGAGCACAACCGCCTCTTCTTTAAAGCAAATGGAATCTGTCCAGTTTTAGCCGGACGCTGACCCCTATTAGGAGAGACTTAAACAAATGGTGGCTTTCTGCGGGTGATAGCACGGGGTCATGCCGTTTGTGTGCGTTTTTGTCAATGAGCTCTTTAGCTCTCGCGCTAGAGCTGTCAGAGCTAAGCCGCCACTCTTCTGTTGAGAGCGTTTAATATACCAGGTCAAGTGATCGAGTGCGCGTCAACCTCGCCTCCATTCCACTTAGTGTAGTAAAGCAATTTTAACTTGTTTCCACAGTTTGAGTTTGTTAAAATGTTTTGTTTCTATTTAACGCTTGAAGAATCGTTGTTTGTCGTTAAACCTCTTGATCGAAAACATGCAGTTGTTGCACGTTGCTACTAAAGTTCAGGAAAGGCGCAGCGAGCGGGAATAGAGAATGCCTCGCAGGTGACTGACTGCACGCGGGGCTGCGTCGCAATACATTGGCGCATGAACGCGCTGCTCGGCGATGATGGAGTAATCCATTTCCCCGGCAGCTCTCCTGATGCCATAAACACGGGCGCCAGGCGGACGTGTCATTCCTCATCCTAGGCAAGGACACGCAGTTTGGGAAAACACTGGAGATTTGTAACGCTTTAGCGCTCCGTGTTTTTCCTCTCTCTTATTTTGCACCACCTCTGTTTAGATTGCTGATTTATTTAAACATTTTCTTTGAGATGAGTTCCATTGATGTGTCAGGTTCCGTTTGATGCCACATTTTTATGCGGCCTGTATGTTTGTAAACGGATGCACGAGAACAGAGAGGCATTTAAATAGAAATCTGTTTGAATTCTGACAGTTTCTTGAGACTGAACCTGAACGTGTCCTGCGCATTGGCTGGGTTTTGCATTCATGTTGTACACAAGGATGTATAAAGTATGTTTTGCAAGCAGGCAACACTTTCTGTGTGCGGCCTGAAACTTGTTGACTGTTATTCTACATCATTTGAGCACATTCCCCCCTACAAAGATAAAAGCTCTGATTGTTGCTCTCTGCTGAGCTTGTATTCAAACACTTCTGTGTTACGTAAAATCACAAACTGTTGTCGTGAATCCTGATACACTGTTTTGATAACAACACCACTTTTATGCATTGCCTGTCTGTGATTCTGCGCTGTGATTTTTCTGTAAACACAGCACACCATTTTAATTCAAAGTGAACCGCATTGATCCATAAAGGAGGCCCTATTTATCTGAATATTATTCAGTCTAAATTTGGCATGATAGATGGTAACATTAATAGCGAAATCTATAGCCTTTCATTTGTTGCTGTAGGCTGTGTAAAGTGTGTCGGAAGATTTTTGTTGTAGAAATTCTTTGAGAGGGTCTAAAAATGCCAAAGTCTAGCAGAAATTCAATTCTAGACCGCCCACCGTCTTTGGGTCGGGAACATTTTAAGTGTGCAAGTACTGCGCCTTTAATTAGAGCAAAAACTTTGCTTCTGTCCTTTGAAGAGGGTTCGAGAGGGTTTCTTGCTCTTAGCAGCCAAGACTGATTTCATTGCCTCCTGCCACGGGGCCAAAATGTCTCTCCTTGATTTATTTTTCTTTCAAAATGAAAGACATTGTAAATTCATATGTCAAATAGTGAACTGAAATGTAACTTCTCATAGTCAGTGTATAGATCAGGGATTAGCTGTATAGCTCGATTAGTTTTTACAGCCTGCACTGTTCCTCCCCAGTGAGCTTTTCTCTTTTCTATTTATTTATTTTTTTCCTCTTTTACTATATATTTAGTGCTCTGTTGCTTAATTTCTAAAGTAATTACACCACGGTGGGTGTTGTTTGCTGGAGTGCTTGTGCAAAGACGGGCGAGAAAGCTGATTTTCTTGCCAAGATTTCCAAGCAGCTTGCGGTTGAACCCCCCAGTTCTTTTCATTTCATTGTGAGTCTATCAGGCCATTGACAGTAGCATCACTTTATGTAATTCTCTGGTTTGAAAAGCTTTGGTACGTTGAGAGATTTCAGTGTCTCTTGCTGGTGGAGGCCAAGAAGGCTCGCTGGCATTTTGCATCTCGGTCCACAATGGCTTTACTCCATTGAGTCAAGTGTGGTTTTATCATTCTGTTGCACAACACACAGTGCAGACCAGATGTGCAGTAGTTACTGCTTGCTGTTGCTGTGGGAATCCACTCCGAGTTTATCGCTGTGTACTAAGCCTTTACAACTGACTGTTTCTCGCTAGAGGAGTCATTTTTTCTGTTATTTTCACTGCAAACTGATTCTCTGGTGTGGTCCAGATGCAACACAATCAATTGGTTGAGACTGGGTTGTAAGTCTGCTGTAAATCAATGAGGTTTTTTTGCAGCAGGTGTTGTCCCCAGTGTTTCAAATCTACACTCACGTTGACACTTCCGATCGTAAATAATAGTTTTCAGAAGCTAAAACTTGGGGGCACAGATGGAAAATTGTAACACTGCTTTTTTAGCATATATGATACATTTGCATAATCTATTTATTTTATTTGTAATGCATTAGGATATACAAAGGAATCCAGAAATCAGCAGATGCAAACTTTATAATAACTTCAGCTGGTCATTAACAAATATTATGTAATGCTAAACAGGTGTGTATGAAAATATATTAATTTGTTTTTAGAACTCAACCTGTAACTCAGTTTGTAACTGTTAGTTAAAAAAAAAAAACTGTTAAGCATTATATAATGTTTGAAACATCTTTGATGTCTTTATGCTGTAATTTGGAAAGGCTTTAATTATTAATTACATAAATTTTAATTATGTAATGTTTGTCCGGTACTACTATGAATCTATGGCACATTAATGTTTATTAAATAACTCTTGTGTCTTGTGCAAATGCCACTTGTTAGCAAACTATTGCACATTTTTCCTGTCGTCTTCAATGTCTCTCGTAACGAAAGCCACGCCTACTTGTGTTGGCGACTTATCAGAATTAGTTCATTTCTGGGCTCCTTTGTACCTCCTTTTTCTTTGGTTTCCACCTCCCATTATGCACCAATCAGCCTGAGGCACTATAGTGCACACCAACTGAGAACAATAACTGTAAATAAACAGAGTTCCTACTCCCAGCCGAACGCTACCACCCTGATAACAGACCCCTCTTAGCAGAACTGTTGACCTTCTCCTCGCCACAGGCTCACCACGGACCCTTCAGCTCCCCTCAGCGTTATCTCCCAACTCTCTGCAGGAAAGATTACTCTTATTTCTGTGCCAGGGACATAGAGCAAGAACCAAAGAAAGAGATAAAGACAGAGGAAGGGAGTGTGTTAGGAAGAGATGAAAACAGAAAGACCAAGCTTAAAAAACAGACCTGCACTGTTGTCCTGCTGGCAAAGCCTGTTTTGTCCTTTGTAGGACTCTGTATAATTAACTCGTAAAGAGATAGCATGAAATTTGTAGTGACTCCTATTTACCCACTAAGGACTCATGGCGTACAGCTACAGACTATAAGAAAAGAAATGAAAGCAGGACAAAGCGGTACATAATCTAAATGTGGATTTGAGGAATGTTAACCCTGTGTTTTCTCAAGGCGAGATGATGCAGGAAGACCGTCGACGGCCGTGAGTGGCTCTTTTAAGAGTGAGTGGCTTCCAAGAGTCTGAGGCTTCACATCCACCGCCAGAGTGTTTCAGCCTGAGATCGATGGTACAATTTAGTAGATTTCACAGTGAATGCCTCCCTGTGACCTGCCCACTGTTATGAAATGAACACACTTGCTTTGGGCGCTTTTTCTTCGAGAAATACCGATACAAGGGCAGCAAGAAAATTTGAACCTTTTCAGATTCATTGGCCCCTTTATCACTGTTGCCAAGCGTGTGGGTTGCAAGCCACCCCGGCCCCACATGCGCCGTTCTGTCTATCCCTACCAAAAGATAGATGTCAAGCAATTACTGCTCTTGCATTTATTCCCTGCCCCGTTTTTGATAAAACGCTAATGCATGTGATTATTTTACTATTTAGTCACATTTTAATGACAGTCTAGTGATTCGGGTGACATTCTGGAATTGATGTCATTAATTAGCAGCTAGAGCATGCTTAGCTTAAAAACCACGTTCGCACGCCGCGGCTCTTCTCATGGGATTCCAGGAGTGGCGATGGAAATGTAGCTGGTGTTTGATGAATGCTTGTTGGAAGGTTTTTGCAGCTTTGACGCTTTTTACAGACGTACTGGGAGTTCGTGGCTCTATTCTTGTCCAGATATAACGATAAAAACATGGAAGAAAGTTCAGGAGAGATAGAGGAAGAAAAAGAGGGACACGGAGAGAGAGAGAGAGAGATGGATGTTGTCTCTGTGACACTTTGCCTTTAGACAGAGAGGAGGAAAAACGGGATGAACAGAGTTTAGCTGGAGGTCTTGAGCCAGATACCTTTCCTGGGGTTTGAATCAATTCCAGCTTTATCAGTTGTCTGTATCCAGGTATTCTCACCCGTGGGAGAGTCTGATGTGTTTTCCAATAATGAAAAGGAGCACATGGCAAAAACACATTTAAGAGGTGGCCAGTCTCCAGAGTCGCTTCTAATTTCCAA
>JAZGTK010002409.1:0-32029 GCA_036877625.1 Ambastaia sidthimunki | reverse complement strand
TAAATTAGAGGGTCATGACTCACCTTTATGGAAATGACAGAATGATGAGAAAAGAGTTTGTGTTGTAGCACTGGCCTCACAGACATCTCATTTATCAGATTTCAGAGGTGCGCGCTCGCTTTCTCACGATTGTAGAGGAATTTCAATGAGGGTGTCTCTTTTGGGTCTCCGGAGAACCGAGGATGTATTTTTAAACTGGGATTGTCTGAATAATATGGGATATACCCTCCCCTGCTGCCTTTTCTAGTCGTACTGCTATTTTCACAATATGACTTTGACTACAGAGTGGGGATGGATTAGGCAGTTTTGGAGAGGCTAGCAATAGCAACCTAGCTTGGAAAATATGTTAACACCCTCTGTTCAGTGCGATCTCCAAAACGACGCCTTCCCCAAAATGAGGTATGCAAATACATAGTTTGAGAAATAGGACATCCTATCTGAATGCAATGATTTGATAAACAGTTCATGGTTGTCCACAGAAGATATAAATGTTTAAATATATTTACTTACACTACTTAGTGATTGCTATCTGTTTCTGGATTAGATCGCCTACCCTGCCTTTCAGCCGCCTGACTGTGTACCTATGCAATGGGATGGGCCTCGCGCTTCTGCTACTATTTTAAGCCAGAGAGGGCTGCGTGCCTAAAACACAAGGTTGTTTGTGGGTGTAGGGTGCAGCGACAGACTGGAATAAGAGACTGCCATCGACAGCGAGGCCTGTTTACGACAGGGACAAGATGGAAGGGGGGAAGGGCAGAGAGACCTAAAGAACTGCCCTTAGGAGAACTGGAATTCCTTGTGAACTCTTCCCCCATTTGGCTGGCAGTTGTGAAAACAATTCCGCAGCATTTACTCAGTTTGCCGCTCAGATTACAGTTGGGTGAGTCAGCTGCAGGGTGCAGGCCGGAGGTAGGAGGTGGGCCAGACTGCTTGGCCAGTCTGCGCAGCTTAGTGTTTTTTTTTGCACTGGTGTGTGTTTCTCCACAGATCACCGTCTGTTCTGGAGCTTCTCTGAAGAGATACGCTGCCTGTTTGAACGTGCTAATTAAAATGACATTGGTTCCAGTTGGAGTGGTTCTAACTAAGGAAGCGTCTGCACGCTTCAGAGGCCATCGCTCGTATCCTGACAATATCGGGCAATATAATGATACCCTCTCTTGCTCTTCTCCGCAGGTTTCGTTTTGAGTGACACCAACCAAACACTGATCTGAGGGAACTCCTGCGTTCTCGCCGCATCGGATCGCCACCCCTTCGCCGCCCCCTGCGTGCTACTCCTCTCCGGACCCCCTCGAACCTGCCACCATGACATCGGAGCTGGAGAGCAGTTTGACCTCCATGGACTGGCTGCCGCAGCTGACCATGCGGGCCGCAATTCAGAAGGCCGACGCCCAGAACGCTCACGGGCCAGGCATGGCTAAGAAGAGCGCCCTGCTGGACCCCAACACCACGCTGGACCAGGAAGAAGTACAGCAGCACAAAGACGGCAAACCTCCGTACAGCTACGCCAGCCTGATCACGTTCGCCATCAACAGCTCGCCAAAGAAGAAAATGACACTTAGCGAGATCTACCAGTGGATCTGTGACAATTTCCCTTATTATAGGGAAGCCGGCAGTGGGTGGAAGGTAAGGACGGAGCGCGAGAGAGCGGCGTGACTGTGAGCGTCAGCTAATTTGTCATTATTTGCTTTCTGCCCGTCAGAGACATTTGCATGCACGCGAGTGACGTCCCTCTACTTAAATTCAATCAGTGTACTGAATCAGCCCTGAATTTAGTCAGAGGAGACTGCCAAGGTTAATGTGTGAAATTATTCTCATTTCTTACGCTGTCAAGGTTTTTTCTTTCTTGCCAAGGAATATTTTGAAAATATCAAAGCAGCAGCCACACGGCTCGCTCGCAGTGCGGTTTTGCTAAGCAGCGTTCAGATCTGTGTTTATGACCATTAATATTTGACACAGTGTCTCGTCTCTCCAGACAGAAGAAAATAAAGGCTCTTTTTAAGACACAAGTATGAGAAGGAAGCGTGTTGATATTCACAGAGCCAGAGCCAGGCACACAAGCCTTAGAAATAAAAATCTCCCTTTCATGGTTGTATTATTCATGCCAGATGCCTTGATAGAAGTCCATTATGTAGGAGAGAGCCATTGCTGTGTCACCATCTCAAGGAGCATATGATATACAGAGATGAAGCCGTGCTGATTGCCTTTTAAAGAGCGGAGATGGAAATTGATATTAGAATGAGCTTTCCAATCAGTTGACATTTATTGGCAATAGAATTGGTAGCACAGCTTTATTGCAGGCAGACAAGATGTATGCGGTTCATATCCGTGCGAGACACGGTCCGTGTGTGTGTGTGTGTCTGTTTGTGAGCATATTTTCACACCCACCACCCTCTTTTTGCTCTGCTGTGAAACATATTTATGTCGGTATAGATGCAAAGGCAACACACGTTTTTGGAAGTTTAAAAATCGTTTTAAAGATACGGCCGCGGCACGTTGATAGATGCGTTTTTACTTGATTTTTCTCGATAACTGTAATCAAAACAACATTTAAACGTGTTGCACTGTAAGTATCCGCCCACGTTGTTGTTTGTGGATTGTAAAGCAGGTTAGTAGCTGCATATTTTTAATCATATTTTTTGAAGTGTTCTCTCCAGAAACAAAACGCTATTTCAGGTACAAACAGTTGTATTTGCAGAAGCAGGGAGGAAGTTTGGGGGGCAGCATGGTGCTTTTACGCTGGGAAATTTGTTTTAAAATGAAGTGATCTGGGTCTTTTAGATGTCCCTTTTATTCTCACACCTGAAAGACGCCTGTAAGTTAAATTGCTTTCTAGCGTCTTAATGCCTTCTGTGACATCAGCCTTTCTGTTTTTTCTTCCCCTGTACAGGTTCTGCACTGTGGACTGACATAACAAATGGATTTCTGCGTTTTTCACTGAATTCACTGCAAATGCAGTACAAGGTTGCTGCCCTGACACGTTTACTGGGCGACGGCTTTCCATTTTGCTGGAATGTAGTTTTATTTCAGAAGCCTTGTACAAAGAGGGGACCTACTGCTGTTCTCAGTGACGGCCGCTAATTGCCACATTCCCTCTCTGTATCATGTATTGTTACAGCTATTACATTGAGGATCCAGCAGTCTGTCAGTTTAGAACGGGCCAGATATGTGGACTGCATTTGGTTTGAACAGCTGGATAAATGTTGTAGAAAAAAATGAGACAATTTATCAGTAATTGGATCTAAATTTGGTGGCGCATGTTGAGTTTTTCTTATATTGTGAGGGGTTTTACCTATAGAAAGACGTATGGTAAAGATGTAGCTGAAATGAAAAAACAGAGCCACGCTGTGGTCGGTCTCCATGAAGATTCTCGCGTTTAGATGCAGAGCGTTAGACGAACTGTAGTGTCCTACCATGCGATGTGGAAAATAGCTTGGATGTATAGCTCTCAGGATATAGAAAATACATCTCACGGGTGGGAGAGCTGAGAGAGTTTTTCAGACAGGAAGACAGAGCGGTTGTGTTGGTGTTAAGAATTGTATAACAGCAATATGAGTGTTTCTTTTAATAGGCGAAAGAGCGCAAATCTCACTCCAGCCACCGTCGACTGTTGTTGTAGAGCAATCTTTTGTCTCCAAAGTGCACGTTGCTATATTTGTTCTTTTGCACATATAGCGAATGTGGCAGGGGTGAGTGTAGGTCTGTGTGCAGTCATCGCCCTCCATCTCTCCACATCCCCCCCGAGATGTCGGCGGGATGAATTTACGACCCAGCGCACGCACACGTCTGTTCTCTATGATAATTCTAGCTGTGCCGGAGAGATGAGACCGGGCTAATCCAGGCGGCGGCAACTCATTTAGTCATCTCAATAGAACTCCATTAGCCAACGCTTTTAAGAAATATCAATAAGTGCTGTCAATAAGAATAGATAATTCATCAAGGTCAAAAAATATTAATGCAGTATTAGGGGAGACGGATATGCAGCCCGAGATGAATTTTAGCACACCGTGTCTCTGAAAAATTATGAAACCGTTACTGTAGCGTTTTTATTTTCTTGTAGGTAGGCGATGCTTTTGAACGCTAAATTAAAAGCAACAATATAGAGCTCGTTTCAGTACATCACTGCTGTAAGTCATGCAATGCAGACAAGGTTATATCACAATCCCTGAGAGGTTTTAATTAAAGATGGAATTCTTGAATGTGATTTGTATCAGAGATTTCAGCATTGCTGTGTTGAGTGAGCAGAGTGGTCTTTAATAATGTAGGCACTGCACAGCATTTTTTTAAGATGTTGGTTTACACTAGCGTCATTAAATAAACCTGTGTTTCAGGTGTTACAAATACAAGTACTATAGAGTACAAACATAATTTAGATATATATGTATTTAGCTATTATGTTTAGTACTTGTAGCAGTTTCAAAATGTATCATTTATTCTCTCTATGTCATTCTAAACCATATGACTTTTTTCCGTAGAAAACAAAAAGAGGTATACGGCTAAATTTCTGCTTTTTTTCTATACAGTGAAAGTCAGTGGTGGGGAAGTGAGACCCAGGATGTTTCCCCTTGCCTTGAATACTGAAATGTTAGTATTGTGTCAAGCCTTATCTTTATTTTAAAGCCCTTACCGTAGCCATTATGCATGTTTTGATCCAGTTCTCAAAATCTCAGGATATCTGTGTGTGAGTATAACCTCTCAAAGACTGAAAGAACAAATGATTAATTTGTTCTGTCTGGAGATGAGAGGCTCAGCGTTCTCCATCAGACACACTTGTACCTGATGAGACATTTAATGCCATCAAGATGCTTAGCAGCCAGGCAGCCTCTGGGTTTATGGGTATGACACTAGTTGTCCCCAGTCAAAGCTTTTTTCTAATGAATTGAAAGCCTTCAAAGTCCATGTGACCTAAGCATCCCAGCATCCTCCTAGGTTAGTGTACAGTATGACCCTACAGCACTTATGTTGAGGCTCCAGCTGAGTGGAACCAGGCTAAACCTCCGTTTAAAGGCATTAAATGTATGGGTGTTAGAGGATTATTAGGGACCCAAGCTATGTGAAAGCTCTTGTTATCCTCTGAGAATTTTCAATCTCTGTTTACACAACAGGTTTGTAATCCAGATTATGGCCACAGAGCGGGACGTAATCTGATCAGGGTCTCTGAAAACGTGCAGAAGTAACAGATTTGACAGTGCCGCCTGTTTACGATGGCTTTGCCATGACTGTCTCTTCTTCTCAGAATACACAATGCCGTTCTGGCACATTCGAGCCTAATTGCTCCCTTATGATTTACGAACTAGCCTTCCTTGGGAGATTGCAGGATTACTTTTCAGGTCATGGTTCTACCTACGTTAGTGCTTGAAGTTGGGGATTTTCAGAGACAGAGTCAGAGACAGCTCTGTTCAAAAGAGCAAGCATCTCCGAAGGAATTCTCAGCATCTTTCCCGCACGCGGCAGACGCCAAAGAAAATCCGGAGTAGTTCTCGAGTCGTAGCCAGTTTAAATACGCTTGAAATGTTTGTTCTCAAATCTTTGCTGTTGCTGCTGGCGTGATATTCAGTCTTTCCACACCTGCATGCAGCAGAGGCAAAAGTGTGCAAATGCTTAATTCCTCACAAATACCGTTGCTTAGACTCTGGCTGTTGATGGTCCAAAGCTGTTTCAGCTCATGCAAATGGATAGATGTGGTTGCAGAGTTTGAATCTTGCCCTGTTTAAAAACGCTGTTGGCACTTGTAGAACGTCTAGACCTTGCTGCTTTGATCTCATTATGAAATGCAAATACTCACCAACCTAAACAGATCAAAGGTTGAACCCGCTGCTGGGCAGACGACATAATGGAAGCCAAGGGCGATTGACCGTTTTTCTAATAAGTGATTCGGGGAACTGCTTCACCCTCTGGCCGTTATTTGCTTGCGAGCAGGGAACACTATCTCTTAAGTAACTAAACGGTCCAAATTCCAGTTCCTCTTGCCTTTATTTAAATGTAGATGCACAGGTAGAAATATTGCACACCTCCGTATCTCTCGGCCCAAGCTTGGCGCTCAGGGTTCAGAATATTAAGACGTAAAATTGCTTCATCGCACTCAGATTCTCTGTTTAATCCTCCAGTCAGGATCAGTACTTAGCTGAGCATTTCATAAATGGTTTCCTGATATTAAATTATTTAAATGTTAAGATACATATTGATAAAAAGCTCGTTTGTATGTTTTTTTGTTCAGCCACTAAAAATGGTCATTTTACATCACATCAGGTTTTAAAATTTAGCGTGCAATTTTTAAGCCCTTTCAGTGTAGCGTATATTTAGTCCAGCAGTCTCTCTTTCTCTCTGTCTCTCTGTTTTTAATTGTTGCAGCAGCAGAAGTGACTGTGTTGGTGGTGGGAGTGGTGGTGATTCATGCATCAGTCAGTTTGATCCTGCTGTGTGGCTGGCTCTAGTGTCAGGAAGCTCCTGCCTGGCCGCCCGCCCACCATCCTCACCTTGCCCCATCCCACTCGTACCCCTGCCGCTCGCTCAGAGTAGGTGGGCAGAAAGTGTAGCGGCTCACCAGGTGCAACTGGCAGGGAGGGCACTCGATATACCTCACAGAGCTCGGGAACTGACTTTGGCAATGCCTGCGGAAGAGACTAACGTCTTAGATCACTCTCTTGTTCTCACTCATGATTTTAACCAGCGCTGCTTCAGTCGCTGGTCTTGATCTTTCCTTCCTTAGAATTTTAACTTAAGGTTGTTTTGGTTTTTGTCATTTTTGGCTACTCAAGAACTTTGAGAAAATACAGCAATTGACTGCTTGAGTACTGTAGTGCTTTTTTGTATAATCAGATCGCAAGATGCTGAAATTCCGGAACGACTAGTTGACTGATTAGCTTTATAAAGGAAGCCCTGTATAATTAAGCTTGTTTTGGGATCAGGTGAATCTAAACTAGTCTAATTATACAATGCTTCCTTAAGACCAATTAGTTAAGTAGTCGGTTTGCAATTTTAGCTGTCAACATAGTACATTATGTACAATTATTTGAAGTTGAAAAAAATTTTCTTCAAGTTTTTATGATCAGTAGTTGTACTATCACTAAAATGTGTGTGTGTGTGTGTGTGTGTGTGTGTACTCATACATACATGCATATATATATATACACACACACACACACACTATAGACATTTAAGGATTGAAAAAACAATAGGTGCACATAGGTGTAGACTTCCCATCTCTCGCTAAACATCAATCATTTGTCCTCCATTGATTTATTCAACCTGTAACTGCGGTCATAATGAGGTGGGTTACACAAAGTCAATACCTGACATGGAGCGTTTAACAGTGGATGAACCCTGATGAAATGTCACGCTTTTACTCTTACAGCAATTGCTTCCCCAACACTTAAGTAGTAAATTAAAGACCCTAAATTGCTTTAAATGTGTTTCATGACCAGAAAGGAAAAACAAATGAAGTAAATGTATGTTTTTTCCAGAGCTTCTAAGATCTGAGATCATTACCTTCTATAAGCTGGGCGCGAGCCTAGATAACATCTATCAGATATGATGACAACAGAGCAGGAAGTCCCGTCCAAACATAGTGAGGACTGTAAAATTATGATCTGCAAACAATCTGTGTTGCCCTAAAACAACCTGTAAAACTGGAAATCTTTTTAGTTATTGAAGTTCCAGTGTGCAGGGAAATAAAAATAATGAGACTACAACAAGGACTGATACGAGAATTGTGGCGAATTATGTTTCAGTCCCACATTTGGATTGCAATGCTGGAACATGTAGTTTGTTTACATTGACCATTTTTTTGTTAGCGATTTCGTTTATAAATCAAAGTTTCTGTCCTGGAAGCAATATGGTGCTGTGAGGCCTGCCGTATTTTGAATATAGCGTCGCCTAAAGGGGTTACAACAACCTGTCTATATAGTTGTGATTTATATGCATAATACAACACATGCTCTCAGCCTTATTGCTTAAGGATGCACCTTTTCAGCATTTTATTTTTTTCAGTTTTGGCATTCTGTCTGCATACATATTTTTCCTCCTCCCCCACCGTTAATTGCCTTTTGTGTTCTTGTTTTTTTTTCTTTCTCTGTAAACCCTTAAAAGAAATCTTCATCATGGTTATCTTGCCAGCTTTTAAACAAGTCAGCAAGTTCCCTCGTTCTGGTGAGGATGCCCGGCTCTTTATTAATTGAGTCTAGAATGACCTGAACATGGCCTCTCATCACTGCTGTGATTTGGCCCCAAGAGAGAGGCGCTGAGCCATGATGAATTTGCACATGCTATAAATAGAGTTTGGTCCTTAGAATCCGCCTTTAACTCAGAATCTACCCTCTGAAATCTGCTTAAGCTGGAGTTGGACGGTCTGTCGCTGCCTCTGGCGCTGTATTGAGAAAAAAAATGAAATCGTAATTTTTATAAATGGCTGTGCAGTTCGCTTTGAAAAGCCCTGTGTTTTTCTTTCCTCTTAGGCTTAGTCTTTTTTTGTGTGATGAATTATACATTTGGATTTTTGCTTCTCTCTGCTAGACCTTCTGGTCATTGTTTTGGGTTAATTAATTGTATCCATAATTGAAGTTGTCCCGTGTCCCTACAGGTCTGTGATCCTCCTGTGGAAGTCTGTGCTACTCCTGTGGAAGTCTGTGCTAATTTTTCAGATATTTTACCTTCTCTCCTGTATCCGTATTATAGCAGTATGAAGACCCAGTGGAACTTTAGACAAAGTCTATTTAAAAAAGTCTCTGCACACGATGGCCATCTTTGCAACGACTCCAGGCAGCTATTTCAGTCATACAAGACCAAGTCATATCTACTTTAAGAGGATAAGACTGGCTAAGGTCACAGTAAAACAATATATTTCCAGTCAACTATTAAACCTCACATCTGTGTATCATAAATTCTTAAACTTGTTCTAATTCTTAAAATTGTTCTATGATAAAGTTTTTCTAGATTTCTTTGGGCACTGCTCAAGATGCTGCAATTTCCTACAGAGCCCCTCCCCCAGACAGATGTTACTGTTTAGTGACTGATGATTGGCTAATTCTACTAGTAGGCGGGACTTCCTTTACTATAGCGGCCATATTGAGCGTTGCAGTTTCCCATTCATATTAATAGAACTGCGGCATCCTGTTAATTCTATAGTCTGTGGTATTAGTGCAGATGGTTCAGTATGGTGCATGAGGTGCATATCTCTTAGAACGCAAGCAGATACCACATCACAGCAGCACACAATGGTTTGTGTGTTCTGATGGAATATCCATTAGCAGCCATTATGTATGACGGTCAGTCCAAACCCGAATTCTCTTGTCAATTGTTTTTCTTCTTTTATATTTTATAGAAAAGCTCGGCTTGCTGAGGCATAACCAGTACATCACCAGGACAGCTTTTTACATCGACTCCTAACAATAGGAAATTTGCCATTGAAGAAACGTTTCATCTCATTTTATGCCCATCTGACATGGTTTTAACAGGCAGGAGCTGCAGACAGAGTGGCACCATGTGTGT
Organism: Ambastaia sidthimunki; assembly: GCA_036877625.1. Taxonomy (NCBI): domain Eukaryota; kingdom Metazoa; phylum Chordata; class Actinopteri; order Cypriniformes; family Botiidae; genus Ambastaia; species Ambastaia sidthimunki. The sequence goes on along the minus strand of JAZGTK010002409.1, from coordinate 22,546 downwards.
GCTGTCACTAAGGATGTGGCACACTGCCCAGGGAATTCACATAGAACTCCCACATCCAAAACGCCATTGATCTCTACGTTTTTACTGTCTGCCTTTTGGGTGACTTTGGTTTGTCTGTGCTGGTAGTTGGGAAGGCCGGGACTTTGAGGTCTAATTAGTTTGGCCAGGCTGCCTTTTTGATCCCATGCCTCCCCCCCACCCCCCCACTGGGAAATAGCAGAAATTACAAGATCTGTTCTTCAAAGCAATATGTGTCTTTGGATTCTTTATTTATTATTTTTTTCCAGAACCCAATTACTGTAATCATCTTGAGATTAGATGCACTTCACATATCTGGTATTATCATCATTAGTTTGCTACAGTGTTAGATACAGCGTCCACCTCTTTCTCAGCAGAGGAAAATGACACCCTCTCCTAGCTGTGGAGCACAACCAGTGATGGATGAGATGCCAGAAAGCAACGTTATCTTCTCCCTTCCAATACCTATTGGCAGGCAAATCTCTAGCATCCTTGCATCACTCTGGATAATCGCAGGTCATAGCAGCCACAAATATGACACATTAATTTCTCACTCATGATTGCCTATTCATCAGTGTCAGTTTTCTCAATCCTCTTTTTCATCCTAATTTATTGTAAAAAAAAAACAACAACTTTGGGGAGGGCAAATGAACGTATGTGTACTAAAATGTATTCTCTTCATTAAATGTAGAACTAGGCTGCGTAGGCTGAACCTTCTTTCTTCTCAAGGTGACGTGGGCTGCCTGTAGTGGTGAAGAGACTCTGGTCAGACAAGCTGGTCGTGGGTGAGAAGAGAAGAGAGAGAGAGAGACAGCAGAGCTAGTACTGCCGGGTGCCGCCCCTCCAGCCTCTGTCCTCCTTATCAGGGCCAGCTGGCTGCAAGGCCACAACCTCTCACAGCCAACTAATTGCCTCCGAATTAGACAATTAATGTGGCCTTGTAGAGGGCTGGAGTGTCTGGCTAGAGGGATGGCGGAGAGCAGAAGGGTACCCGGCCTCTCCTCACCTCGGCAATGTATTATTTATGGGTCGTTGTGCTTGACAGTTTTACATTAACTTTGCTAATGGAGTCTATAGAAAGGTTGCGACTTTTAGATACGCGTTAAGTTGAATACAAATGGGAAACTCCAGCATTTTTTTTCCTCCCTCCTTCTTTGTCAAAGCACAAAGGATCTGCTTTGTCGTCTGGTCGACTGCAGTTTAAAGGAGAACGTTGCCTGGAGGGAAAGCCGTGGTAGGAGTTTCAGATGGATAAAGGTGTAAAAGACAAGTTCTCGTCCACCTCGGCACCCTCTGCACCACGTCTGCCGTGTGCTTCTGTTGAGTGATTGACTGCCTCTGATGTGAGAGGGATTCTTCTGTCACCCGGCGCATTCTTCTGAGTTTCCCTGCGTTTGCCAGAACTTTCTCCAAAGTGTGCCTTAGCCTTTTCTTGAAAGCACACAGCACAGTTAAAGCTTCAAGTAGATCAATTCTGTTTAAAAAAAAAAACTAATTGTTGCCATTGACTTTAATAGTTGCATTCCATGGATTGCCTCATGCTGATTATAGGAGCGCTGGTACAATAAAGTGTTCGTACACAGCCCAGTCCCAACCGTAGAGCAGAGATTGTGCATATGGAAACTGGATAGTCACCTCTGCTCCCCTCATTAGCTCCATTGGCTGTAATAGTGCTTATTGACTGGATGGAGCTTTAAGCACCTGTAATATTAATGGCAGCTCTCCCAGCTGCAGTGGATGAGAGCTGCGTTTGTGAGTGGTGCTGAGGACACTCTTCTGACAGTGCTTCATCAGCCACTCATCCACAGCGGCCGTTCCAAACTCTCGGTTTGCTGCTGACCCTCCCATATTCAGGCCTGCTCTCATTCTGTTAGCTGTTCAATTTGAGGATCTGGAGCACCGGTGGACTTTTAAGGGCTTTTCTTGTAGCAGCTTGGGTATCTGGAACTTGCAATGAGATAAAATCTGGTGTTACAACCAGATATATATATATATTCTTTAAAGATAAATACAACATACATATAGTGTGTATGTATGTATATGTATATATATATGTACATATGTATATGTATATCTGTATATACACACATTATATGTATATTGTATTTATCTATAAAGAATATATATACTTCACACAATAAATATATATTTACATATATATTTATATATACATACACAGTTTTTGCACTTATGTTGTGATAATGTTGTATTCTTACTCCGCATGCATGAATAATTTGTATATTTTTAATAAACTAATGTTCTACCTGCGGCTAAATATTTTTAAACCCTCCTTCAGCTAAGTCTGCTAGATGGCACAGCACTGAATCATTCATATGAATATCTCATAATATGAAGTCAATAGTTCACAACATAGACCCAAGCCTAAATGAGTCCTGGTGGTGGAATTTAAAGAACTCATTTACTGGTGTCTCTTGCCCAAATTGATAGCCATGGGTATTTGGTCCACTGCGACTGGCTCATAATTAGATTCTTTGTGTCACAAAATGTTGAAGACAAAGTCGAAAAAAGAAAAGTTTATTTTGAAATGTAATTTTTCAGGTGTAGCTGCTGTTGCAAGTTTGGTTAAAATTGTTAGCAGTAACCAAATATTATTTTGTTTGTTCTGCTTTTAGTTCTGTTTGGAAATGTTCAGAAAAAGTGCCTGGCAGACCTTTTGGAGAGCTGTTAACTTGCAGTTAAATTCTTGTTATTTAACTATTTTGTTTATTTAACAGTTAAATTCTTGTTATTTATAAGTAACTAATTATGCTGTTTTTATGTTGACAGGGAAGAGTTATTTAATTGTTATATATAAAATAGTTTGGTATATGGTAATTGTATAATAATTGTAAAAGCAATTTGGAAAGAATAAAGAAATATCTTGTAAACCCTTAAAACACCTTTACCACAAATTTGGTCCTGTTTGAACAGTCTTTTCACTAACCACTTGCAGTTTTTCTTTAGCGCTGTTGGAGGCTAACCACAAATACATTTCTCCCCTAGCATTAATATCTTCTGTACTCTGCCCAACTGTCTTCTCATTTTCTTCCATGTAGCCGTGATTATAAAAGGATATCTCCCACGCAGCCCTTATAACCCTGTGTTTTATCTGTTGGCATGGACCTAAATTATAACATTTAAATGATTTTCCTTCCCACCAATCCAACCACAGGATGAGAAATGGGAAAAATGTCTGCTTTATTTTCTGCTACTACAATAAAACAGAAAAATATGTGTTTTAAACTCACGACGTTTTTAAACCAATTCAGGGTTCAGCAGTGTTCACTACACTCTCGCCTTTCAGACAAGCACAGATTTTTTTCCACGTCTCTGTCTGACAGCAGTTTTGAGGCAGTGCTGAATAAGGCCCTAAAGTGCCATTGTCAGTGACTGCTGCAGGATGCCGCTCTGAGCCGGCTGATAATTAAGAGGAGGGTCTGACAAATGGCTCTCATCAGATCGCTCATCTGGAACCGAGAGCGTGCGATGCTTTCAGGGAGGGTAAACCGGGAGATGTCTCTTTGCTTCCAATCTTTCATAACCTTCCGTGGCTCCTGTGAGGAGAGCGGAGCAGAGAGCTCTCTATAATGGCGCACAGAGCTACGCCACACATAAGTGCCAAGTTTTTCGTCTCCCTCGGTGAGATGTTCCCAATGTTTACGCGACTAATACACAATGGCTTTTATGTTTCATACCGCCGCTAGCTCAGAGTAACCAGATAACTCGCATCGAATGGCTCGTGCTAAATGAAATTTGTTTTGTCTTGTTTGAAAATGCTTGCTGTGGGAAAAATTTGTTTGGTTTTTTTTAACGCTAGACATTTCTCACCTCTTCTGGCATCTTAACCTTTCGTTTTTATTAATGAACCAATTGCTGTTTCTGTTGCTGAATTATTTCATTGAAACAATAGCCAAGCAAAAACGTAGACGTTTGCGTTATATCATTTTAATGACATTTACATAATTTGCAGATCACTTGCATCATGTAAAAACTGAAATGAATTTGTTTCCAGTAAGGAAGGTGAAATGTTTGTTTACAGCAGAGAATATTTTTCATAACAATGGAAATAAGGGAATGCCTTGTTATTGTTGAATTACTATTGTTGAATTGTTGAGGGTTTATTGGTGATTATTTACAATTTACAGTATTTGCAAGTCAAATAGTTCATCTGTTTTACATTCTCATTAGTTTGACCTCTGCAGCTGTTATAGGGGGACTTACTCAACTTCTCAATTTGAAACGACAGTAATATTTGGTGACTGGCTACTGTAAGATTAGTAGTCGGTAGTAAGCCATCACATTACCTGTAACATTGACATTAGTGAATCAGCAGTGACAACAATGGGTCCAGAGCTGGAGCTGTTAGTATTAGTCAAACTGAGAACAGCCGGAGAAAGATTGAACTTGACAGCTGGTCAATTGGATATGATGCTTTTGCACGTAGTTCTGATTGGCTTTGATTTTCCTCTTGCCACAGCACGTTTAATAAAGACGGACAGGCTGTTTTTCTCTAAATCTGGCATGCCCGTAGGCCTTAAACTGCTGAGGTAATGATGGAATATGATGAAATCATATGTGTCTCATTAATATTTAATGAAGCAAATTCTTTTGGACATGCTTTGTTGTTTTGTGATTTGCAGTGTTTCCCCTGTTTTCCGTACGTTTAGCGTACAAGTATCAAGCCATAGCTGATATAGAAGAATGTTTTATTTTAACTATCCACTACGAAGGGCAGAGAAATTCCATGTGAGCGATTCTCTAAATATCTTCTCTCCTATCCAGAACTGCGGCACAGCAAAGCTGAATTCAGTGGAATTTGACGTTTTCCAAGGTTGATAGAAAATCAAGGAAAAACTCTGGCTGTTTGTTAAGCTCTCAACACTGACGTAAGAACATGTCTTCCTAAAAGTAAAGCTTTATAGGACATTGATTAAAAACTCCTCACAAGTACCTTGTATCTTTTATTAGTATTTTTGACCTGTCATTTAGAATTACAGAGTGAATTTATTCCCCAAAACGTTTTAAAACCTTGGTAAATGGTTGCTGTTTTAAATTGGGCTCTCCAGTTCTCTACTAAGGTACTAAGTACTACAGCCTTGAACATGCAGGAAATGATACAGAAGGTTTTGAAATCACCGGAGGAGGTCAGGGCACATGAAACAGCTCTGTCTTCAGTTTAAAAGCACCTTGGGTGACAAAGCCAGCCTAACTCAGGATGAAGTTCTGAATGAATAGTCATCTCTTGTCTCTTTTGAACCTTGACCACACCGTAGGAGACCGATGTTTGGGTTTCTATTAAAAACTTTTCACAGTTTGGTTTGCAAAGACTTTTAAAGTAAGTGGGTTAGTGTTTGTGCCACAGCTACGCTCCCTGTGTACAAGAGGAAGTCCATTTGGAAGGCTGTCACGGCCACTTCAATTTTTTCGTTTTAAAAAGAGGATCATGCAACTAAACCCTTAAGATGCTTGAAGGAGTTTTTATTGAGGCTTTTTATTTATTTTATTTGCATTTTGCTATAATTCTGTGAAAGAAAAGGACTTCTACTTGATATTTGACATAGTCACCGACCATCTCCTGGTTGTATAATGTGGTCAAGGTAACTTTTCAAGTATGTGAAAATCAGTGGCATCTTATGCATACTTTGTCTAGCCTCGATTCTGTTCTGAGCTTCTTTAACACTGTACCCATGGATTATTAGTCTCGTAAATTAACATACTTTACATGAAAGATGGGTTTAATTTAAACACTGAATTAGTCAGTTCCCCACGGTGTTATATTACTTTGTACAGCATCTGCAAATTTTAATTATTGCAATACCTCACCAAGTAATACCACACGCAGCATTACATCACACCGGTATTGACCGCGCCGCTTCTTGCTTCGTTCTCTTCGCGATCCAGTCAGATCACACGCCGTAATGGCTCTTTATGTTTATTGTGTTTTTTTTTTACCTTGGCATGCATTTTTGCTGCAGCTCGCAAAGACTTCATGTTTTATTAAAACAACATACAGGCGAGTAAAGATCAGAGAACAAATGGGCTTTAAAACGTTGCATGCCAACACATTGCTACTAGATGCCAAGAGAAAAGAGATCAAATACCTTTGAAGTCCTTGAAAAAAGTAGAAAAATCGTTAAACTAGTCGTCTATGGCTTCTCAATTGTGGGATGTTTGTCTTAACGCTGATTTTAGGAATACCGTTTTGCTTGGCTTTGGTATGTGGGCTCTCAATTGAATGCCAACAATTTAAATGATGAATAACTTCTATAATGAAGCAGAAATCACTTTATCACTGAAACCACATTTGGAGGTAGTCAGAAAATGCATGTGACCGCAACACATTTGTAGTGTAAACTCTAATTCATCCTGATGTATCAGCAAACGACTGTGTACTAGTGTATAAATCAACCCTTACATTAAAACAAAGCTTTTAAAGTCTGTGTAAACCAAAAGTTGCCACCGAATTCAGTGTTCTGATGTATTTCAAAGTGAAATGGAAAATAGAGGGCGTGGCTTGTTTTTTCCAGTGGGAATTGATTGGCTCTAGAAAAGTGGGCGTTTCAAAGCTCACAGCAGACTTTGATGGAGGGGAGTGGTTAACGTCTCTGGCTCCGCCCAAGCTATCAGACTGTTGTCATCAGAAAAGGTCTACCATTACAGAACAAATACAAAAGAAATATTGATTTCATGGTGACTTGAAACTTTACTGGTTATGTGGGAACAAATAACAGGAAAAGGAAATAATCATCCTATCACATGAAGCATGCAGGTTTAGTTAATATAGATGGTTGTTTACAGTGATATTAAAATTCAGATGTTTGATTTAGATATAACTGGCTTTTCTGGGTGTTTGTTGTACTGCATGATAAGATCACCAGAGACAGATGTTAGTACCAGGTATTAAAGGGCCGGAGTGCAGGTACAGCTATAGTATGATGTCTTCCTGTTACTCTCTTTACAGGAGACCCCCACATCTTATCAGCCCCAGCCTCTCTCCCACATTCAGTCACGCTGTCCTCATCACCATGCCCCAAGGTGAGGGATTCTCCACACTCTAAGTGGATTAAAACCTCACTGCATCCCTTTACACCCATCAGTCACATGGCTTGTCTGTCAAAGATGTTTTTTTTCCACCTTTTTGGAGCCGATCGGTATGTTTCACTGAGGTCCATTCTGGTTAAGACCGTTTGTGCCACCTCTCACCATGTACATGAAAAGCCCGTTCCAGCATCTTCCCACGCCCACTACAAATAGAGTCTGCCAACGTGCTACATTCCCTAAAGTGTGTAGAGATACTGCGAGCTTAAGAAATGCCTGCGTACGTCTGCGTGTTTGCTGAAGGTTTGTCAGAAACTGCAGCGGGTGAGTGAACCCGAGTGCGGTTTGCGGAAGAGCCTATTTGTCAAAGATATGCAGTGCACGGGTGAGAGAGGATATAAAACATGATGTGGTATGAGTGGGATCGGCTGCACGGAGCAGAAATGACACGGAGCATATAAGGCGGAATGCTGGGAATTCCAGACTGTGTTTGGGAAGTCCTCATTGCCCTAAAGTAGTCCAATGCTCTGTTAGCTCAATACCTGAGTGTTGTGTCTGTCTCAATCAACCGGCCTTTTATTTTCCACACCTTTGGCATAATAATACAGCTTTGTGCTGGAAATGATTCTGTCGGCTGGCTGGACACATGCCCTGAAATTAACAATTCATGCTAAAGTGATACAGTCACATTGCACAGTTGGTGGTTTTGTGTCTTAAGAGACTGAGGAGATGCTAGATTTAGTCTCCAATAAAAGGCTGTCTGTCAAACAGTAATGCTGTTGTTGATGTGATTATATGAGCAAGCATGTTACAGTACACTGAATGTGCTAATTGTTGTTCTTTGCTTTGTTACTTAACTAGTTTAACACTGATTTTATGTTTTTTTAATGTATTTTACTGTAAGAAATAAAAGGTCATGGCTGTGGTTTACTGGCTACAGAATACTTTGAAAAATGTCTTGTGCTCAAGCGATATTCTTTCCATCACAGGACCTTGCAACATTTCACTGTCTGTTTTAATGAGACAGACAATTTAGCCTTAATGGTGCTTTTCAACCCATAACTCCATCTTTGCCAGCCGTATTTTTGTTTTCCTTTTTCATTATCTGGAGCTTCCAAAGTTTGATAGTTTTAGTTTCCACAGGCAGTATTGTTGATCTGACGAGAGATTGCTTTATAGTTATGTTTTTTTTATTGTTAAGTATTTTTAAAGCTGCTTGCTAAGGCAGGCATCACTGTTACTCATACTTTCAGGGTTTGGGTTATCAACAAAGCTTTGTGCTAAAGTATTAAACAGCCACACAAAATTCATCCCACAACATTTGTGTGCGGACAAAATGAGTGATGTCTCAAACGTGTGCTGTTGCAAGCAGACTTAATTTTTTTTTCTACTGACTTGCAATAAAGGAGGAATCTGAGACATATCTGGGCATTATAATATCACAGAGACTTGAGTATGAGCTGTTTTTATGTACCAGTAAGCAACCAACCAGAACACTGTATTCACCACATAACAAAGTGCTAACAACTACCCATAACTCCATAGCATAGTGGAGGTGACTTTTGTTCTCCAAAAAATATTTTTAATAGTATTCGACTCAGAAAAACAAAGCAGTCCATATTATTGTACTTGTCAGAGTGAGACATAAAGTTAACATACAGACTTTCAAATGTTAGAATGTGGATAAGGTTTTAATCAAATCATCATCTGTTTTCTGATGACCCCCCCCAGTGTCAGGCTGTCAGGCTGGATTTGTTGGCAGTGATGGGATGGTTCTGCTCTAACCTGAGCTCCCTGGGCTGAGCAGGCGGGGTGCTGTGGAACGTTCTTGATGAAGCCTCCGCTGCGACACGGCCTGTCCCTTTGACTCATGCTGAGCACTTGATACTCTGGATGAGGAGGTCAGCCTGACCCACTTTCTCCCGCCTATTGTACGAGGAGAGGTGGGCGAGAGAGCGGGGCTGAGTGGGCGGATGGACGCTCTGACTGTCAGTGAACACAGGGGGGGTTATGAAAGATGTTCTCCTGCTGTGGAACTCAGGTACATCGTGGCTTACGAAGGTGGTAATAGACAGGCGCTCCACAGGGCTCGGTGTGCAGCCCCCTTATCGTAGCTCCTCACCATTGGTGACTCCTGCTTTCCTCCTCTTCATCGCTCCACTGCATCATGGGGCCTTTGAGCTCCAGCTAATTGTGCTCATCTATATAGCATAGCATAGCAGTGTTAGTGCACATTATTTTCTGTGACATGGAATATGTCTTTAATCTCCTTGAAGTGTTTTGTTATATTTAAGAACCACTGACCCTTGGTTTCAATTGTACATTCAAAGGCACCGTTGGTTTTATGTTTGCAATTTGTGATCTATGTAAGACGTAAATATATCTGTGTGTGTGTGCATATCACCACTTACAGCCACCTGCAGCATCCGTCTTAAATGGCTAATCGACAGGCAGGTCTCTTTGCTGGACTTAGACACGTTTCATTTCCTGCAGTAAGTGTGTAAAGATGCTAGCATTTCTTTAAAGTCGATATAAAAGAGAATTCTTAACTGAAGTTACTTCCTAATGTGATAAATTTCTGTGTAAACACAATATTAAGTGGGAAATCAAATGCAAGGGGCAGTTGATTTTGTCTGTTAGAATTGATTGGATCGTGAAAAGTTGTTGCAGTGAATTGTAGGGGACTTACTTCCCTCCTGAAAGATGGTCTCAAGAGCATCTCTGCGCATCCCAGCGGTAAAGTTTCTCAGAGCTATCATAATTCGCTGTTATTGCCATAATCTTTACAACATTAGCATTAGGCAGCATTAAATTACTACAATAACAGTTGCCAACATTTTAGAATTGCTGCATTACCATTACTTTGGTTAACATTAACCAATAGCGCATACAGGCTATGTGATATCAACTGAAAAGGAAAGTCATTTCAGAGGCAGTGTTAGTTATTGCATTTTAATGAAAAATTCTTGAATTTTTTTCCTCCTTGGAATAACATGCACTGATGAATCAAGTACAATAAAACAAGGAATGTGTATTAGGAAAGTAAATAGGGTCAGTTTTGATTTCATGTTACTTTACTACTTTAGATTGCTTAATAAGAAATTCCTAATCACCCATTTCTAGCATGTTTCTAATGTTTTAATACAAATTAGGTGTTGTAGCCTTGACTCTGTTTGATCAACCCAGAGTTGGCGTATATACACCCATAAGCTGTCACATGCTGACTCTCTCTTGGTCATTCTCTTTTCTGTCTCTTTCACACACACTCAGTCTCGGCGTGTCAGAATGGCAGCTGGCCCTGCGGCTCTCCTGGTTAGTTCCCCAGATAGAGAGTTGGAGACAGACTGGACTGGTGCAGTAGTGCTTATTAGCTGTGTCTGTCTGCAGGAGCCCTGCTGAGCCAGCCCTGAACCCTGCGGCCCCCAGCAGAGAGGAGAGGTGGGGGTGGTTGTGGGTGCAAAGGCAGTGGAAGACAAAAGGGAGAGAGTGACAGCCAGAGACAGAGAGTTTCTACTTGACCCACATGTTCGGTTACCTAGTCTTCACCTAACTTGATATAGAGTGGGCTCAGCATTGAATCTAATGCCTTTCATTTGAGCAATGATGTTGTAAAACTCTTTTTTTTTAAGTGTGTAATTGTGCAGAGCAAGGCCTGTATTGATGTTGAAAACAACTGGCTGATAGTTTGTTTGTTTGTTTGTTGGTTGGATTGTCTGTCTGTCTGTCTGTCTGTCTGTCTGTCTGTCTGTCTGTCTCATGTCTTTCTTTTTTTCTTTTTTTTCTTTCTTTCTTATTGTGATTCTTTACCAATGTCCAATTAATCCAACATTTCACTCTAACCTACAGGTCTCGGCAGGTTTATTTGTTGAAGACTCAACCAGCCAAAATGATCAAAATGTACATCACTTGTGCAGAGCAGTCATATGTAGTTTATGTTCTGTTTGTATTTTCCTTAGGCAAAACCAAGTCATTGTCTCTCTGACTGACTTCAGTGTATTTCAGTGAAGAGTGACTGCTAAACTTTAAGTTTAAAGTCTGTGGACCAATGTGTGGAGGTCATTGGGTTCAGCTCTGTGTTATGTTAACTGTTCTGTCCTGCCTTTGTGTTTGTGTATCTCATAAACTATCTGTAAACCTCTGTAAACGTGTAAACCTGTGTGTTGCTGACAGGGTTTTCCTCAGAATAAGGGTTAAGCTGTCCTCCAGATCTCACCTTTATTGGCGCTAATGGCTTTAGTTACTGCTAACGTAGTAGGAGACTCCTTCACCTTGACCTGCTGTTCCCCACAGTCATATACCTGCAATCAACCCAGATTAGCCCACAGGAAATGGCCCATTACTGGCCTCATTAGATGATATCCACTGGCTCTTTCACACACAAATTCATCACATATTAACCCAGACTGTGTTTTTTGCTTACCACGTTCATCTAAAGGTCTCTCTTGTGACTGTATTCTCCCGTCTGTTTGACGCAGTCGCCTCTCACCGTCAGCTGCGTCTCATGCCGCACCACACCAGCTCGTGCAAGGAACCCAGAGCCTTATATCGCAGCCATCTGTCAATACAATTTGGTCAAATGATTTAAAAACCTGTGCATTCATAGCATCTTAAGCCAAGAGGCTGGCTAAAGTCCAGCTGGAAAACGGCAAGTATAAAGGCACAATCTCTATTCAAGCCTGATCTTTTTAATTCATGCCTCACATGTTGAAAAATTACCTTTTGCTCATTAGGAATTGTGTACGTTAAAATAAATTAATAATTTGCATAATTCATTTCCCCCTGAGGATCAGGATGATTAATTAATTACTGTGCTGTTAAACTGGATTTTTTCGTTAACCTCAGGACATCCTTCATGTATGGGAATGAAGTTTTTTTTTAGCTCTGGCTTTGGCTGATCAAAACTTGAGAAAACACTGCAAATTTGCATTCGGACATTTCTGGGAATCACGAAGTTATGAAAAAGCTTTCCATAGTTACCGATTGTTGAGTCAGGGATTTTTATTATTGAGTTTGGGAATCTCAATACTTTCGCGATGCTCCTAATCTTCCTGCTTTTTGAGGCTGTCGTCTTCAACAAGATGAATCTCTTTAATATATTTCTCTGGCCCGGTTGCTTTGCATAGCACTGGAAAGATGACGCAGGATTTGTGCTATAATACCCCAGTGTTTTATTCATATTCTGTTATTTGCAGGGACTCTACACACTCGCTGTTGCTACTGCCGCTGTCTGACAGCACAGTATAGGCTGCATGTAAATGAGCTTTTTAGCTACTACTGTGGTGTATTGTTGTGTAATATAACGAGAACTGTGCATGCCGGAGTCTCATTAACCTATAAACCACCTAAACGCATTTCTGTCTCCCCTTCTCTCTGCAGAACTCAATACGGCACAATCTCTCGTTGAACAAGTGTTTTCTCAAAGTGCCTCGCTCTAAAGATGACCCAGGAAAGGTAAGCCTTCACTTTTCAGTTTTGTCTTCTCCCCCGTGTAGCTTTGTTTTATTCAGATACGTTCATTTTGTACATTCACTAAATACAAAAAGCTGCCACCAGTGCGAGACAGCAGATCCGGACGTTTAAAAATGCATACGTATCCTTGTGAAAATAGATGAGAGCAAGCACTTGTGCTAACGTTTTAAAAGTGCTCTTCCCAGCTCTCTCTCGGGGTGGAGGAGAAAGCACTTCAGCCCAGCACTTACCGCACAAGAGGGGACGACCACCACCTGCGTAGATTCGGCTGCCAGTCGTCTTTTCACAACAAAACGTCCGGACTGATCCGATCTGGCAACACAAGCCAGTTGGAATTGGAATGCTGGAGCAGTATAAAGCAGTATATCAAACTAAGTGTGTATGTCTAACACAGGTTTATTCTAAAACGTATACACAGCTGATAAATCAATGCATCAATGGGCCCCCAGTTAACCCCCTTTTTTCCATATAGAACTGCCGCCACAAAACGCTTCCTTTATATCGCTGCATCCTCAGCCATCTTGTGCGAGTGTGTTCACACAAACACGCAGACACACAGTGTGACATAAAGAGCAGAGCGGAGACATACACAGGAATGGGACTGAATGCTAATTTCCTGTTTTGCTGTAATCCTCTGATATTGACACTCCTGGGATCTGTTCCACTAAATACAAAATAATCTATCGCTGGATGGATTCTGTTGCGAATGCACGGCCAACATGCTCGCATCTCTAATGTTCAATTTGAAATTTGCCTTCCTCCATGCTTCCCTCCCCCTGGATGAAGAACTTCAAAGCTGCGCTGGGCTCTCTTGATATGTTCCATCAATATTGTAATATAGTAGGAATATGGACTCTGCTGTTTGTGGCAGATAGCAACTGAGGTATGCTGCTCAGGGAGATGACAGAGACGATTGTTCTCCTCGCCACAGCTCCAAGCAAGGATAGCTGAACTTGACCTTTGAGTGGACTCTTATGGAAACAGGAGGTTCTGTCAGGGAGGTCTAGCCTGCACTGAGACTGGGGCAGCGTGTCTTACTTATATCCAGTTTAGAGACCATATTGTAAGCCAGGTGTATTTGTTCTTATTTATTTTAGAATTATGGCAGATGTGTTCAAGCTTTGATTTCCTCTTATGCGTTTCTTTTTTAAAGCAGCATACAGTTTATTTAGTATTATACAGTGATGTTTGGTTTTCGTACTGTAACATGAATCTTTATTTTAAGTCTTTATTGGATTTAGGGCAGTTTAAGACACGTGGCAGTGTTGTTTTCTTAGCAGTCAGACTAAAAAAAATAGATAGACTGATAGACTTACATTGAGGGAATGACCTGAGTTGAATCAAGGGAAATGAAATCTGTGGATGTATGTGGGTGGGCTCCTTTGGTTTGGATCAAGCATTTTAAATACCTTTTATGTTGAGATTTGGTTGCTAAATATAAAGATATTAATTTTCCTCAGTCTGTTGCATTTACAGCTTTAAATCCTTGGGTTCAACAAAGTTCATATTCTAAACAGGATATGCATCATCCTTGACACCTTTTATAATGTCAAATAGTTTTGATTCATGTGCTTTCTTTATATAGAATTTTTACTTTATTTTGCTTCCTCCCTAGGGATTGTGTTGCAGCCTACAGATATTCCCATCCCAAGGGCTTTTAGTTTTCCAAGATTTCTCGGCTAATTAAAAGGAACGCCACCCAGTTTCTCCCTCCACAGTGACAGTTTTTAAGTAGTTTGCAAGTAGTTTTAAATTAAATGACATCTGCTAGTTGTAACAGAAAGCCAGTCTTTCAGTCACCTTCCGCAGTCATTCTAACTGTGTCAATTACAGCAACATGGTTTTTAAATTAGAATAAAAAACACCAGCGTGTGTAATACAATTGATTTTCTTGTGTGTTATAAATTGTGCGAGGCTTTTCAGATCTAATGCTGGAATGTAATACATAATGTGGATGTATGGCAGAGGTTGTGTGTTCAGTGTCTGCTAAATGATTTGTTGAAGAGGAACTTATGTAGTCTGTGTACTGTGGGAGAGCACCGGTAACATAGAACATTGTTAGGTAACTCAATCCACTCATGCTGCATTAGAATTTATAAAGAAGCTGTTCTCCTACGGCCCACACGCGCATCAGATCTTCAACGTGGCTCTCGACGCAAGCGTCTTGCGCTGCTTTGACCTCCATATGAAAAGAGTTGGAGACGGAAAAGATTTGAATATCTTGTTCATGGGAATTGTTTGGTAATCACTGGCTGTACTTCAAAAGATCAGTGGATAACAGGGTCAAAGTTGAAATAGTTTGAACTTGGAAGCGTCGCGTTGATATAGCTTGATGCTTCGCTACATAGAATTCAGCATTTTGGGGAGCGTTAATGCAAATCGTGACAGGGTTGTAATTTATTCATGTCCATTTTCTTGATTGTTGCCTGATTTGTTGACCAGGTTCCAATCAAATGTAGCTAAGATAGAAAATTTGTTGGTTTGACAAACATTGGAATAATAGCTTTAACATCGTCCTGTGCCCTTTGAGAGATGAGACCGTACACTCTTACTAAAAGTTAGAAATTAAATAATGGCGGTAATGACTGAGTTCGGTTGACTGCACCAAAGTGATCAACAATCATAAATCATATAATTTGAATATCTAATTGATTAGCATACCATTTGATTAATGTTAATTATGCCACATCTTTTCATCAGAACAGGTTTTGTGCACTACTCCAAGAGTCAAAACATGGCATTTTAAAGCAAGGTGTGATAATGTAACAAGCTTTTTGATTGGCTAGATTGCTTTGGAGCTGTCATCGCACCTCAAAAACAAATTGCTGTAACAGCCAAGTGTTAAAACAGAGATAATGAGTTCTGTTCTTAAGGTAGGGAAGCTGAGAAAGACTTAGTTTAGTTGTGGGAGACAGTGAATGCTTTGCTTATTGCTGTAGTTTATAACCTGCGCCGGATTGCTGTTTAAACGCAGAGATTTACATCATTTTATCAATGTGTTTTGAGGCTGAATTTTTAAGGAACCTGACGCGTGCGGTCTAGACGAATCCTTCGGTGATTTCAATTATTCTCCTTGCTTAGGTGCATTCACAGTCATTTTAAAGGTCCTGATCGCCCCTTCTCTGGACAATTGAGATCTTATCCCATATAAAATAAAATATTTTAAAATAAAACCCAAGCCTGGGGGTTAATTTCTTTTTCTTTTCGGCTAACTTCGGAGCCAGAGTTTGCGTTAGCTTCTGGGAAGAGCAGCACTATTGAAAAATAAATTAAACAGGAAGAATGCAAAGATAAATTATTCAGCCAGGGTCTTGGGTGCTCGGATACCGGCAGCCCCAAACCAAGGTGTGCTATTTTCTGCCTGATTATCAGAGCACAGACCTGACCAGAAATCCAACACCTCTGTGTCCAGCCCTGAACAGGAGCAATCGATAAACCCGCGGCTGAGGAAGACGGGCTTCAGGAGGGGCTTAACATTTTACCTGCCTCAGCCAAGGCTCAAGAGAAAAGAAGCGGTGGAGAGCAAGAAAAGAAATGATGGTAGCGAAAGGCCCAAGTTCTTCTCACCTGATGGTGTAGCTCAATGAATGGCCTTCTGACGTGATGGGCTTACAAATGCATCCACTAAAACCCTGATGAGCTCAATGTTCTGCGTGTCTGATGGTCAACGCGCTGATGGTAGCGCTGTATCTTATTGCTGAATTTTATCTCCTGAAGGATAAAATCGTTATTGGCTTACCATAGTGACAATCATGTAGCGTTTTAGTTTTAGCATGGTATTTGTTTATATGTGACAAAATAATAAACTAAAAAAATCTTTTCTAGTGCAGTTTTTTTTTTACATAAATATATTGGTTTTAGTGAATGACTGGTAGTGAGTGCGCTGGTTTAAAACTTACTTTAAGACTAATATTCAGTGTTATTCTGTTTCTAGGGTTCGTATTGGGCAATTGACACAAATCCAAAGGAGGACACGCTGCCCACACGGCCCAAGAAGAGGCCACGGTCTGGAGAGCGGGTRAGTGAGAGTTTGTGTGTGTCTGTGTGTGTGTGTGTCTGTGTGTGTTTGTCTGTGTGTGTGTTTGTCTGTGTGTGTGTTTGTCTGTGTGTGTGTTTGTCTGTGTGTGTGTGTGTCTGTCTGTGTTTGTGTATCTGTSTGTGTGTGAGTGTGAGTGTGTGTGCACGTGCACGCTCACAGACCCCCCGGTGGTCAGTTTTCAGGCATTCACACTTTCTCTGGCCAAACCGAGCTCATTACTCAGAGTCCGGGAGTGATCAAAGAATTCAACACAGTACGTGTTTCACTCTCATAGTTCAGTCCAATGTCACTGATGCGCTCCATCACCTCAATTAATGCTATGCTGTTATTGAACACATAGATCACCATTGATTTACACACAAATCAGAGTCTGTTATTTGTATCAGCCTTTACAAATTGGTGGTCATTCTGTTACAGCCATTATCATACAGACTGTAATGTTATATGACGATGTGTAATTAAAGAAAAACACAATCACCAAAAAGTTTGGTTGTCATGTGGTATTTTAATTAAAAACATATTTTACAAAACAGCATTGTTTTGTCTAGCGTTTAGTCTGGGCCAGTAATGGGTCCCTGCTGTAAGACAGAAATCTCTAGGTTGGATTATAGGGGTAAAACAGACTCTTGATTTTGTCCGTGTGTGTTCCATCTTTTTGTTATGAGGCCGGAAATATGTGAACACATGGCTTTGTTGTGCTGATAGAAAAGGAATGAGATGGGATGTTATATTTCCTGAGCTGAGATTGCTGCCTTTGTCGGTGCTTTACCTCCTCACATGTGCAGGTTTACTGATTGCGCGCTCGTGTGTTTATATATAACTGTCTCTCTCAGTGTGTTTATCTTGTCGAGGGGGTCCGGCTTATTAATAAACCGGGCCCCAGGCAGCCTTTACATACATTGCATTCTGCAGTCATTTTTTAGCAAACATCAATTAATGCAGACTCTCTGCACTAGTTATTTTCAGCCTGAGTTTTTTCCTTCCATTATTTATGAGCGCCGCTCACCGGAATATACAACAGGGCTACGCTGGACGCCGGGCCTCTGAGGTTGACCTGGCTCAGAGGCAGCTTGCATCATTTTGTCCAGCCCTGTTTTGCGGGGTGGATGAAGACGAAGCAATAAGTTTCAGCCATACTGATACCAGAGGGCAAAGATTGCACACATGCAATTGTATATAAAGACATGTGGACATGGAATCATAACAGGAGGCCATATGAACAAACACAGTTTGTGATAAAGAACTCAAGCCCAGACTGCTGTTACAACGCAGTTGCAAATACAACCAAAAAAAGCTGAAATTTGTGAGAATAATTTAAGTTTGCATTAAGTAGTTTGTATTAGTAACAGAGCTTAACATATTTGTGCCAATAGGTGGCTTCAGAAAGTTTAATTTGCTATGGGACTTTAACTAATTGGCAGATTTTTTTGCCCAGAATCATTTTTTGTTTTGCTGGTTGTTTATTCATGTCCTGATAGCAATCACTAAGTTAGGCGTTCTAAATTCATTTATAAAAATAAATATCTTCTGTGGAATGCGCAGGACAAATGTTTGTCCAATCATTGTATTCGGTCCGATAGGAGTGGATACGATGGCTTACTTGACTGTCATGGTGTGTATTTGCATACTTCCATCCGTACTCTGTAGACAGCAATCTGGAGTCACAACAGATTGGTTTGGTTCTCAAGTGTAAAATGACTGAAATTGTTGCTCAATGAGTGATTCTAATTGTGTGAGAATTTATTTGGCTCCTAAATGTTTTATTTTAGGAACATGTTTTTTGTTGTCAAATGGCCTGTGTATGTAAATGTAGGGTCTGTCCCCAGCCTGATATTTTGCAGTGGTGTTGAGTTGATGCTGTGTGTGTGTTTTGTATATGGTCAGGCAGTTAGACTGGTGTCATTTATAATTGCAACACTCCAGACTCCAGTGAGAGGCTCATTGTCTCAGCACACAGCTCTGCCCTCAGGCCACACACAAACGTTTTTCATACTGACACTTGCTTCACTCATATCAAAAACCTCCAATTAGAGCCATTCTCTCCCAACCTGATCCTGCATGTGAAATAAGAGCAACTGTCTTTGCAAAGTGTGTGATGCTCGCTATTAGAGCATATTTCATTAGACACACACAGTTTCTCTTTTTTCTCTCGCTCTCCCTGTCTCTCTCCTATTATCCCTCTCTCTCACTTTCTCTGTCTCCCTCCCTCTCTCTCCCTCCCTCCCTTCCCTTTCTCCCTCCCTCCCTTCCCTTTCTCTCTCCCTTTCCTTTCTCTGTCTCTCTCTATCTCTCCCTCCCTTTCTCTGTCTCCCTCCCTTCGCTTTTCCTGTCTCTCTATCTCTCCCTCCCTTCCTCTCTCATCCTCCTGCTGTCTCTTAAGAAATTCTTTGACATTAAAAATTGTGATTTAGCAAAGTCTCATTTATGTTTATCACAAATTAAAAATCGCATTGTTGCCAGGCAATCCTCTTACAATAAGCAGTTTTGGGAGACAGGCGTGTGAAGTTATCTTCACCCCGGCAAGAGCAGAGAGAGCACAAGGAGCCGTTCCCCTCTCCCGCTCGTCTCTTTCCAGAATGCCTCCAATTTTGACCTAAATAAAAGGTGTCGCTCCTTTGTTGTTGATAAACGCTCTCCGCTGTTGCTCTTAAACACGTGCGCTTGCTTTGAATTCCGTTCTCCAAAGTAACATCAAATCCCTTTGAATATGTAGAAATCAAAGTCACTCCAGATTGTCACTCCATCATTTCTCCCGTCTTAGTCCTGGTGGCTGAATATGCCCTCTTGTTTTTCTCTAGGCATCTACGCCGTACAGCCTGGAGTCGGATAACTTGGGAATGGACTGCATCATCTCTGGAAGTGCCTCTCCAACGCTGGCAATCAACACTGTGACTAACAAGGTAGCGTTCAATCTCCAACTCCAACAAGTTCTTGCTGAGTCTCATATAACCGCTGACACCACAAGCCTACATGCCCAGTTTATATTATATTTATCCTGGCATGACTATTATACATGCACTTGGTAATAGGACTGACATGCGATGCCTTTGTTTACACGGCCGCTGCGTGAGTGGGGCCCCACGTAGGGTTTTTGTTATATTCCGTTGGCATTGTAAAATCCTCTTAGCAGTGCATCTGCTGTTAATTGTCAATCTCTTAAAGGGATAGCTCACCCAAAAAATTGTTTTACATTTTTTCCATCATTTACTCACCTTCATGTCATTCCAAACCTAGATGACTTTTTTCTTCTGTGGAACACAAAAGAAGATACTTAGAAATTGATATTGAGAAATGTCTCTGTGTTTTTGTGTTCATACAATGGAAGTCAATGGGTGCCACTGTTGTTTGGTTACCAACATTCATCAAAAGTGTTCCTCAGAAGCAAAAAAGTCCTACAGGTTTGGAATGACATGAGGGTGAGTAAATGATGGGAAAACATTTCCATTTTTGGGGGAACTATCCCTTTAATAACAGATTTCATATGTCTGTAAAGTGCAGAAAAAAAGCACCTATACTAGGCCCATAAAGATACGGTGTTTTAACTTGGAACGTGGTTTGGTTTTGTGGTTTGTTTTTATCTCTTAAGCTTCTTGTTTTGTGGCGGTAAACATTTCCAGCGTCATCCTACAGCAGAACGTTCAGAAGGTTTCATTACCTGCTTTATGTTTCCAGGCAAAGCGCTCAGAGTAACTGGCTCCCATAACTCGCCCTCCGTGCCATGACTTCATGGAGAAGTATGTAAAAAGGAATGAAGCAAAACACTCAGAAATTTAAATAGGCTTTTTAACCTTAAGCGCTCCACTCTTGGCCTAGTGCGGGCCGCTTCGTCTCTGGAGTGCTTTTAAAAAACCCCAACAGCATCAGTTATTAATTTACTTCAGGCATTAAACCAATAGTAGTTCATATTATGCATGGTGTGGACTTAGGGGGGGTTTGGGGAATTCATTTTGTTCATAATTTTGTCTAATTTTGTCAGTTGGGTTGAATTCTACTTAACTTTGTGATCTGCTCATTTGGCTAGAATACAGAATGAGCAAATTTGTAAATGATCCGATTGGTTATATTCAAACTATTGTAGTGTTTATTAAAACAGTTCCTTGGGCTGTGCCAAATACTGCCT
Source organism: Ambastaia sidthimunki (assembly GCA_036877625.1). NCBI lineage: Eukaryota > Metazoa > Chordata > Actinopteri > Cypriniformes > Botiidae > Ambastaia > Ambastaia sidthimunki. The sequence continues at coordinate 1,862 of JAZGTK010002409.1, read as the reverse complement.
CGTGATGGCTGTGTTTCAAAATCTAGTGAGTTTCTACATATGTAGCTGCCTTTAAAGGCAACACACAAACTCAAAAGGGACTCTTCTGAAACACTGTACGAGTAGCACTTCTCATTCAAAGTGCATAATTGATTTCAGTAAAATTTAGCATTGCCAAAAGTTGGGATTGCACCATTAATAGCACATACAAATACTGTAAAATGTTTCATTTAATTTAATCATTTATATTTATTATTCTCTGCATTGAATAAACTGTAAAGGCATTTTATAATTGACTGTGTTGGATAGATTGACATGGAATCTTTTTAGAACAGCCTTTGTGTTGGATGTATGTTAGTAATACCTTAAAATCCAGCCTATGATAGTAGCCTCACTAGTGTTTGGAACAGAGCCGATATGTCAACATAAACTGTGAATCCGAGGCACTTTATATTGATTTAGTTTTGTTGTTGTCGTTTAAGCACACCTCAATGGACTGTTCCACATTTAACGTTTCTCACACAGCAAAACAATGTCATGCCTTTGACTGTAAGGTATGACTGATTCATAGGGGAGGAATTTAGCGATCCACCCATTGTGGGATTTCTAGGTTTTCCCGTGAGCCCATGTTTTCTTTGCCCTCCTACTCAAAACACTGATGAACTAGTAACCAAACATGCTGGAGAAAACAAAACAAGAAGTCTGAGTTTTGGGGTTCCTTGGAGATGCTGTTTCTCAGTGTGGGTCCTGTAAACAGAGCGCAGGCCACGCCCCTCGAGTGTTTCATGCCAAGCCACAGGAATTCCCTTTTTCTCAAACTTTCCCGCCTGCCGGCACAGGCCAATCGGAGGGAGCGTGTGCTACATAACATGTAGCAGAAACACTGAACACACGTTACTGAACACTCGCTCTCACTCATGTATGATTGTGCACATGCAACACTATAATTAATGCTGGGATGTGTTTGTAACCAGTTATATGAAATCAACCCTGTTATGATTGAAAGGTCCATCCCTTATTTTCCTTTTGTGTACACACAGTGTTGAATCGTTTATTCAGAACATGCCTGTGTTTTGTTGAAAGGTCACAAGTTGCTATCATGAGATTTCTGTTGCCATTGACTATTAAGCATATTTATTAGATTGTCCTGCTTTTTATGCTTCTAGGCAACTGTTTAATTTAGAAAGTCTTTAATTGATAAATTGATGTGTAAAAGGGTCACCATAAAAAATTAAGAAGTTCTTTATTTTCTGTATTTTCTTTTTTCTGTGTTCAGTGTGAATTATTGTTAAAGACACCTGGGTGGATTTCTCTTTGATTTCATAATCCTTGTCTCATGTTGCAGATTAGTCGCCCGTATGAAAGACTTCGCTGGCTTTTGACTTTTAATTCACGGCTAAATATAGCGCTCCTTTTCCACCCGCAGCAAACACGCTGGAGTATTTGCGATGGATTTGTTCACCCTTTACCTTTTCTCGCATGTTAGTTTCCCACTGCGTGTGCGTGCATGCGCGTGTGTGTGCGCAGGCATGCACACTGTGTTAGCATGTAGGCGTCTGCGTTTCGGGCATTGCGCAAACCGCAGCGTGATGAGGTCTTTAAATCACACTTTATGGATGGAGGGAATAAAAATAGATTGTGCTGAAAAGCTCATGACAAAAAGCCTCTTTTATGACTTAATTACACATAACATTTGTAATTGTTCTGCGCACCAGTTTTGGATTCTGATTGTGATGCTTTTTTCCACGACTGAATTTTTGACCTGCGTGAGCCTCCTTAACCTGCTAGCAATTTTAGGTTGTAAGAATATTTCTGTAATGTTTCTGTTAAGTAACAAAAATGTTATGAGTTCAGAACATTTAAGTTTGTGGACACTGTATCAA
>JAZGTK010002408.1:1250-16277 GCA_036877625.1 Ambastaia sidthimunki | reverse complement strand
AGGGCTCCGCCCACCTCCGCATACTCTGCTTGATGACACTCTCCATCTTTTCTCCACTTCCCCCTCTGCAGACGGAGAAAGACAACAGATTCTGTTTGTGTGTTGGGTGGGAGGTGCCCTCAGAATGACAGAAGAGGGGAGAAATCAAATGGACAGATGGAGAGGAGGGCAAAGGGGGGTGGTGGCGTTCCTCGACCTTTGATCCTGACACACTTCCACAGAGACTGGGTCAGCTGAACAGTCCCCAAGCACACACTCACACACACTTCGCACGCAGTGGGGCTTCCCTGCAGACAGATCACATGACCACACGCAATTTAGACTGTGCTAATCTGTGACACTTCATAGATTTAAACACTCTGACTGATGCTTCTATTAAATGCTTCAGAGGAGCGGATCTCAACCTTTAACATCAAGTCACCCCCCAACTCCACTTTCTCCACAAGTAAAATGTTGTGTGTGTGTATGAGCATATTTTAGCGTGATAGACCTGCTATCTGGATATGTAGGTGTAGGTGCGGGAGGGCGATCGGCCCTCCGTCTGGCCGTTGCTGGAGACGTTGAGGAAATCCCAGATGAGGATGGTGTCATCATGAGAACTGCTGATGATCTGGAACTCATCAAACTGAAGGCGGAACACTCGGCCCGAATGTTCCTACAGGAAACGACAGAAAACAATCATTACCGAGACTGTTCAGTCATACCATCAGCGTATCAACATCAGTCACACAGACACACAGATCCTTCAGTCCTGCACAATATAAACATGAGTGACGGATCCGAGACTGTGAGCCGTTCAGCGTCAAAAGAAGATATCACATACATACCTATTATATATATATATATAATATCAGCAAACTGAACAAAATAGTGGTGAAGGAGAAGGTACTACAGAGATACTACAGGTGCTTCATTAGGGCTGGATAAACTCGGTGGATCTGGATGAAGATCTCCGTCTGTAGTGTTAAAGCACTGATGATTTGAGAACTCACCACAAGTGTACGCAGACAGAGAGTGCTGGCCGGGGCCCGTGGATCCAGAGCAGCTTGCAGGTCCCATACTTTAATTTTACTGCAAAAGTAAAAGTGCCATCTGTTGCCAAGCAGATCTAGAGCCACTTTCACACATAATCTACAGATAATCTGAATCGTAGTGCTATTAAATGTGAATGCAAGCACAGACAACAGAGAAATGCAATGCCACAATTTAAGATGCAACAAAATGACCAAAAACAACTCGTGTGTGATCCTTAAACTGCACAGCAGTGAGTTCAGGGTAAGTGTGTTAACTGCTTTATTTGAAAGCATGGTGACGCATACAGCGGGTGGAGCTTCCGTCATACCCGTCATACGCGCCGCTCACGATCCTCTTGTTATCGAAGCGAATGCAGCGAACCAGCTCCTCGTGTCCTTCCAACACTCGCAAACACGCTCCACACTCGATGTCCCACAGCCTGCAGAGAAGAAGCAAAGCAAGAAATGAGCTCAGTACACGAATCACTCTAAACATCATCTCTGACATCACACACCTGATGGTGTTGTCCGACGAGCCACTGACCACGAGTCTGTCCCTGTACTGCAGACAGGCGATTCCACGCTTGTGACCGTTCAGTGTCCGAACAAACTCACAGGTGCTTGTGCTCCAAACCTGCAGAACACACAAACTGTTTTCATTCAAAGCGACTTACAAAGAGAGAGACAGCATTACACACACACACACAGTCTACAAAGCTACATTTACAACTGGAAATCCTTCTGATGCAACATAGCATCTCTACAAACAGCACAGAAAACACAAAGATGCTACAAGGTACAGTAACTTCCTTACGGAAACTTTATTAAAATGCTTTTAAATCAAGGAAAAATGGTTTTAAATCAAGGAAATTTCATGGCTGAATCTGCAAGAGTATTTGCAGTAAAGTATTCAGACGTGAAAACACCTCTACACACACACACTCATTATATGGGGAATGTTTTAAGAGGGTGGGGGCTGCAGAGTTGGCACATGTCCCAGGGTGAGGAGTGGGCTGGATTGGTGCGTCTGTTCCTGAAATCTCGACTGCCCACAAATCCTGCATCAGTAAGACGTTCGGTTAGCATCAGACGAATGCTAAGCAAACCCTTCAGAGCTGCAGTCTGGGGAGATTTCAGGAGCTGCTGGTGGACTGCTGCCCTCTGCTGTCTGGCTTTGGCATCAGGCAAGTCAAGAGACTGACAGGCTTGTTTCATTTGCCAGACGTCAAATTGTGCAAATCAACTCTCAGGCAACCATAATCATGTTGCGGTTTGAGGGACGCCACTTCTCGTTTCAGTTTGCACTGCCTGCCCAGTCTGAGCTGTGATGTGGATCAGACCTGATGCAAGACCATCTGAGTGTTCACACCCAACCTCACACTCCGTTTAAACAAAAAAAAACAATGTGTGGTTTGATTGACAGCTGACCTTTATAGTCCGATCCCCTGAAGCGGACACAATGTACTTGTCATCAAAGTCGACCACATTGACGGCAGCCCGGTGGCCCACGAGGACACGGCGAAGGCTGATGTCAGTGGGAGAGGCCATGTCCCACACAGCGATGGAGCGATCCTTCGAGCAGGTCACCATCAGCCCGTTACAGAAGCGCAGATGCAGCACAGCCTCATTGTGATGAATCAGAGTGTTTAGAACCTCCCCGGAGTTCACATCCCACACCCTACACGAAACAGACCGGGTCAGAACCGCACTCATGAACACACAAGCACAACTAGAGAGCAAGCGTGACAGGAATCTGACCTGACAGTGGAGTCAGAGGAACCGGTGACGATGACCCTCTCGTCATACTGGAGACACAGAACAGAACCTGTGTGTCCCGTCAGGATCTTCAGACACTCCAGAGTCTGTTTATCCCAGATCTGAACAAACACACAGCAACAGACACTGAACATCATCTGTCATCTGTCTGATCGTTTCTGAGATAAACAATAATCAATATAAACTGTAAACATTTTAAACAGGAACAGATGAAATCATAAGAAAAATTCACAGACTTTTTGTGAATTTTGAGAATGACATGCATGCAGATAAGAAAGTTACAGAATCCAGCATGCACGGTTATCTTTACAACAAAGATCATATTTACATTTATTCATTTGGCAGACGCTTTTATCCAAAGCGACTTACAGTGAATTCAAGGTATACATTTATCAGTACTTGTGTTCCCTGGGTTAGGGTTTAAATGCTGACCAACTGACATGCTGGAAATCTCCCCCCACATACAGAGAAAACAACAATATCAGACACGCCGTTAGGATGATCTCACAGGTTTCAATGGTCTCTCACTATTAGTTTCCGTATTATTGCACAAGAGAAAGATTTTATTCTGTAAAGGCAAAACAAACAACATGTGGTGGTTTGTGGTAACAGTTTTAAAAGTATCTCTCCACCACAAACAGAGTCTCAAACCCTTTGTTGGTGAATTGTGTCATTTTTCCATTACAACCAAAAGGCAAAATTACTCACTCGAATACGGTGATTAATGGGTAATCAGCAAAGAAATCTTTCATGAGTTCTTGTTTTTAACATCACGCGTGGTGAACCATTTTACAGTTGGAGAGAATGTGTGGGGTGAAATCAGATCGTGTGGTTTCCACTGGTGAAGATCTCGAGTCACTAAACCCACAGCACAATCTGGAGAAGAACACACTTCCACACCTTGATGGAGTTATCACGCAGACCACTGATGATCTTCTCGTCATCGTACTGCAGGCAGTAAACGCCTTTGCTGTTCTCCGACCTGCACTGAATCCTCTGCAGGTTGTGCCGGCCACACCTCCAGTTCGCCTCGATGGTCTGAGAACAGAGCGGTTTCCAGATCAGAGCTCCATTCACAACAATCAGCTCCAAATGACATTCAGCACCAGGCCGCTGCTGAGGTGTAACTAATGTACTCGATTTTTCATTAAAGAGAATTACAAAAAACTGTAGTTATACTTGCTGTTTAATTACATAACAAAAGTGCAACACTAAAACAGCTGATGACTGCACATGATAATTACATAGACAGCAGCTATGACGGATCACTAAACCTGCCCACTGAGGTGTGATCATTGGTCCTGACAAGGAATTGGTAACATTTTTTGTCCAATCATTAACTCATCTATGGAATAAAAAAAGATATCACATTTTAAGTGATTGAGTTTAAGCTAGTCATGCTAGGTTCTATGGCTATTTACATGTCAAAGTACACGTTCTATAACAATCACTACAAAATACTATAAAAGGTTTAATGATACATTTATTTAATATGCTTGCAACAGTGAGGCAAAAGTTATGAACTGCAGCTTTAAAATTAAAAAGCTTTTGATTTAAAAAAAAAAAATCTAAACTCTGAGCTTTGACTTCCTAAAACGTTTAAATTGTTAGAACCGTAACAGCAGCGTAACAAAAAAGCAAAGGTGCGCTGCTCACCTCAATGTCCTGAATGATTTTCGGATAAAGAGAGCGATAGTACGAGTTCGGAGGAACTTCTGTTGTGCGATTCTTGAACAGGTATTTTTCCCTGTGAAGGAAACATAAATATTCTCCAATAACCTGACGTAACCAAACAACTTTGACTAATTATTAAATACTGATCAAATTCTGAATTTCAGGCCACCACTGTAGATGTTACATGCAGATTAGACAGTCACAGCATGTGTCTGCCAGAAAATAACTGTGTGTGGAGATAAGGATGAGGTCGTTGTCAAAGGTTCAGAGGATATTAAGTGTGATATCAGCACTGAAACTCACCACTGGTGTCTCTCTGAAAGGCCCTTCCACAGCGGGTCTGTTCGAACCATCCGCTCGATCAGCTTCTTCCACAACATGCCTTCAGAAATCACACGCTGCCACTCCTTACACACCAGCTCCGCCGAACACAGCGAGCGCGCGTCCAGGAAGGACAGGATGTTCTCCGCTATATGATCCAGACCCTGAGCTGGACACAGACAGAAAGATCTGCTAGCAGGATGAAGGAATACAGTCACTGCAGCAGCACTTCAATAAAACAATATCAACAAATGAAATAATCATAAGACCAGAACAAAATGATATTTGCCATCCTTCTGTAATCAGATTAATCTGAAGTGAAATAAAATATTCAATAAGAAACTGATTTTATTCGTTAGAAAGTGATTGGTTCACAGGAGGTGGATTTTAATAACAAACAAACAAAAAGACGACATATTTGGAATAAAGGCCCATTCACACAAAGCATGAGAACTAAACTATAACTAAACAGTAACTATAAAGTTTTAAACTTTATAGTCCACAATGACAGTGATACAGAGGAATACTGTTGGGAATACAGTGCTTTTTCACAGCAATGTTTTTCAGCTGATGAACAATAAAACACTGACAACCAATCAAAATCCATTTACTAACTGAAAAATAAACATGAAGTTAGTGTCTGTTGGTGTGGATGCTAATACAGTTGTGAACACGTGAGTGTTACCTGGCAGCGCGGTGATGAAGTCTCTTTGAAGCATGGGCTTGAGGTAGGAGTTTATGTGGCCGTGCTGGTAATGGCACATGCGTGAGATCAGGTGTTCCACAAACTCCACCTGGTCAGCCTCAGACCACTGATCAAAGAGCTGAATGCACACGTCCTTCTCCTTCTCGTAATTCCCCTCTGACGGCCGCTTCCTGGAGCCCGTCAGCGGTCCATTACTCACCTGAGGACAGATGTAGGTAGGCTGGGAGAATCACAGAAGAACACAAACAAACATATGTTAAGGTCTGGTGAAACAAAAGAGCAAAAGAAATCTGTCCATCTGTCTTGGAAAGAAATGGGCATCAGATCTACTGCAGACAGAATGAAAATGAGCACAGAGTTTTGGCAGGTATGTTTGCTCAGCAAAGAACATCATAACAGGTGTTCTACAAGCAGTTCCTGGCTTTCAAAGTAAAAGAAGTTTTCATGACAGCCCAAACTGAGACCGTGTAACAGTGGCCCCAAATTGGTTTGGACACCCCAAAAAATGTATACGCATGGCATTATACTACAAATCAAAGTGGCATTTACTTTGAATAATGACAGCAAAACACTTTAAGAAAACCACAAATTTTAATTTTAAAACAACATCCACAAAAACAAACTTGAGAGCTGGCTGAAAACAACAACATAACAGGAAGGTGAAAGAAAGGTTCAGCATTATTGTTTGTTGATGCTACTTGGTGTCAGGTTGTAGCAGTGCAGTGAATTTCATTTGACATCTGTAATAAACTTCAGAGGTTCATCATGGAAAATCCTTCACAGAACAGGGAGAGGCTAGACAGCAGATTATTGTTTTGTTTATTATTTTATCAGACTTTGACGTACAGCTCATCCACCTCACCTTAAACACGGTGATCTTTGGGGAGCGCTCTGCAGTCTGAGAGTCCATGACAGAGGTGTTCTGCAGAAGACACCAGACCATTACTCAGAAATACAGTAATGTGTGCTTCAAGCGAAAGGAAATGAAGGGCTTCAAGCTCTCCTCACACAGGTTCACATGATCAGTCTGCCGAAAAGCAACAGCCTAGAACCTGTGTGTGTAGATTCTCCATCAGCGTGTGGTAGAGATCAGGCAGGGCGTGTAGGCGTTTTGGTAACGTGTCAACAGCTCGCCTAGCCAAGGCCATGACAAGGATATTCTTACATACCAAAAACAGGCAGGACAGAGATGATGTCTTCCATTTAATCTCCCTGCTGGATCACCATTCTTACTGTGAATATCAGCCAAACGTCATTAGGACTAAATAAAGCTGATATCAAAGCCAAACCATACACACACAGTCTCCAGCAATGAGGAGAAAGGCTTTCATTTCCAATCATCTGCACAGGTCAGCCAGCAGGAAGTGCAGTATTCATTGTGAGAGTTCTGTTTGTCTCTACACAAAGACACACGGCTTGTTATCTTCAACCAAAAGGCGTTTATCCTTTTTGCTCAAGCTTTACGTTATAGTGGACAAAATAAAGAGTATTCACTCCCACCCTTTCACTGTAACCATGGCAACAGGAAGCAAATCCAATCTGCAAAACTGATTCTATAAAGTTATTGCACTGACAAATCACACGTACTGATTCACAAGCTTTTTAAAGACCTTATGCAGTAAATAATGGTGTACATTTTAAACGAACATATTAAGAATAACGATATAAAATACACGACGTCATATTAAATGATAAGCTTATGAAGAAATAAACAATAAAAGTTGTACGACTATATATAACTGACCGAAATCTGCACGTTTAAGTACTAAGAGAAACAATGTGTTCATCAGTATGTGCTTCATTTTTAAATCGTAATTTGTGTTCACTGGTGTCTATAACTTTAAAAGCACAAATGTGTAATAGTCGTAATTATGGATGATCTGGATGATTTGATGCTGTTAGCCTCCTAGCTGCTCGCTATGATTCTCCATTTCACATCAACAGTGAATGTCTCTACTTCCCAAACTAATGTCTAAAACACCACAACCACATACCCATCTAAAACAGAACAAGATATCATTTTATTTCAACAATTTCTGGTTAGGAAACATCACATCAAATTGACGGCACGAGCGGTCACTTCCTATTACGCAGCTTTAAACAGCAGCTAAAACGCTCTTGGATGGAAACTAGGAGGCGTTTAACCTAAGAAATAGCACCAAACAACACCATCAAGCGTGCTTGCATCGTTTATGACACGTTGCTTTTATTCACGTTTAAATCTCATACAAGATTAAGTGGCGCAGAGGCGCCGCAGTGGAGCTCAAGCCGCCGGCTGAAGTCGGTGAGACTCGGGCTCACCACGACGATATTTCTCCGTCCACCTCCGCACATTAAATCCCTCACCGCAAACAACCACATCTGCTTTGCCCCACAGCTGTTCAATGAAGGCGGAAACACAAGGGAGAGAACGAGGCAACGACCTAGAAAGCCAAAGAGGCAGCAATCCGGAGTGAGGGCCCTCCCTGTCAGCCGAGCCTTACTCACCCCTCCACCCCCTCTAACTCAATCCATCCCCGACCCTTTCACTAGCTCATTATATTTTAATTAAAGTCCTGACAAGCAGCCGTATCAACGTGTAATCTATAAGTACGCAGCGGTGTTTCTTAGGGCAGATGCGAGCGCTCACCATCAGCTCCAGGGTTTTGTCCTCCATCTCCGGCTCCATGTTCGTTCCCCGAAACTCGCAGCGAAAATGGAAACCCCGCCCTGCGACACAAGCGCGTCACTGAAGAGGGCGGGGAGAAACCGTGAGTTGGGACAACTGATTGGCTGTCGAATCAACAAACTTGGGCAAATGGGTGTTGTCCGTGTTGCGATTGGCTCACATATGCTGCTACAGGACAAAGCGGGTACAGCCAAACGACGTCACGTTCGAAGGGACGTAATCTATGAAAGAACGTTCGTGGTTGGTCAACGAATGACAAAAAGGGTTTTGTAGGTTTGAGAGGGGAACGGTGATTGGCTGCTGTCGGGCGCAAGGGTAAAGAATGGGCTGATCCCCAATGATTCACTTGTTTGAGAATCATTTTGAGATGTTTTGAGAATGGCTGATGATATTGATGTTGGGTATTTGCAGATGCCATGTCAGCAGACAAACAATATTTTTGAAGTCAATATCTTTATCTCCCAACAACACATACGAAGATTAATAAATGCACAAGAAATCCTGAATGTACCATCATAAATAGATTCAGCCAAAGCTTCTGCTGTTAAAAAGAAACATTCAAAAATTTGCATTTTTACAACTAGATTGTGTCACATCAATGGTTAAATTCTAGTTTTCAACTTTTAACCCACACAACGTGATAGCAAAAAAGTAACACTTTACAATAAGGTTCCATTAGTTTAAATGAACTAACAATACTTCAACAGCATGTATTAAAATTTCAACACTTACTACGTTAACACCAAAGTTCTGTTAACAATGACTTAACATGAATAAACAATGAACAATTGTATGTGTGTTAACACTAACAAAGATTAATAAAAGCAAGACTATAGTGAAGATTAACCTGAGTTAACAATGAGCAGTTTATGCATTAATCAATGTTAACAAATGGAACCTTATTGTCAAGTTACCAAAAATAAAAGTACTTAACAAAATAAACAAGCCATAAGTGCAATTTGCAAACAACAAGAATGTTTAATGTCTGTGTCCAGATGTAACAAATCATTTTTACGAAAGTGATGAATCAAAGAAAATGAGAAAATATACAACAAAATATTTAAAATATTGTGGGTCACTGATCTTCTCTTTTGACATTATCAAGTTGTTTATTAGCAGTTTATTTTAGTAGGTGCCAAAACACCAATCATGCCACAATTATTAAAGGTCCAAAAAATCTGACACAGCCATCTTTTCTAAAACCAATCTGTTGTTACAATATAACTGGAGGAAATTAAAGAAATTAAAGCTTTGGAGTCTGTGTGGTTGGTCAAAGGCTCAGAAATGACTTCTAAAAAAAAAAAATTAAACAGCCAGACTGACACATACTCACTCACACATCACAGTTAATGCAGTTAAAAACTTCAACTCCACCCCATACTTGCTCCAACAGGAAACTCCCATGCAAGATGCCACCATATACCAACCAGTGCTGAGGGTTCGAGCTAAGATTTTATTTTATGTTCTGAAACAGCAGGAGCCGGATGCTGGTACACTGTGCTGTCAAACCTCACAAACTGCAAAAAAAAAAAAAAAACAGGCACTCATATATAGTTTATTTTGAGCATTATCAACTCCTGGGGACTGAGGAAAACAAGTGAGAGAAATGTACTGTGAAAAACGGTTCTCCATCTCCGTAGAGGAAGTGGCAGAGCACAAGGGTGAGGGGCCCAGTTACTATATGGTCCATTTGAGAGCAAAAACACCCTCATGTGGGCACAACGCAATGTGAGGAGCAGAGTGTGCTGCTGGCTCAGAGCATCATCACCAGCACACTGGCTTACAGCAGAAAAAAGGCAACAAATCAAGTCTGAGCTAAAATGCAGGCCTGTAAGCAGTACAGGACTAATCGTTTGCTACTGCTTTCTTCATAAACTGAATAAGAGAAATAATAATACACTTGAATAAAATACAACAGCAGTGGATGCCATTATAAAAGAGGAGGAAGAAAGAAAGGAGTGAGATTAGAAGGGAAGAAAGTGTGTTGAGAAGAGCTGATGCAGGACAGGCAGATGAGCTGTGGTCATGCTGGAGCCATGACCTGGTAATAAGTGGAGAGGAGAAAACTCAGTCTCTTCCAGTCCAGAGATGGAGTCACTGTCATCTGCCAGCTTTTCAATTCATGTTCTCCCTCCTGCTGATTCGTTCTCCTTCGCTCCCCTGCTGCTTGCGGGGTAGGTGAAGGGGGAAAATCTTGTTTTTGAATTTGCTTTGTTTTGTCAGTCCCGACTACCTAGTAGTCATCTAAATCAAAGAATTCGTCATCATCTCCCTGGTACTCCATGCCCTGGAAATCCACCCGGTACCGCAATATTCCTGAAAGGAGCAAGAGGACGAGGTGAAAAACAAGCTTTTCGGAATCACCAAAACCAATGTTTATCCATCAAGATATTTCTTAAATGATCGTTCGTTGAGGAAAACTTACCACCGATGCCTCCGAAGCCCTTCACAAACTGTGAGCCCTCCTGGCTCTTGTCTGTAACAATTTCCAGCGTGGCTCCAAACTTCTTGTAGTTATTGGCGAACCACTCAAGCAGCGGCATGCTTTCGATGAGCTCGTGCTCCTGACCCGTCTAAAACAAACACACCATACAGTTAACACTATACATCACTCTCCAGAACAGCAGAGAGGCTGTTCAGAGGAAAGCAAACATTACACAACAGAAGGTCAACTGAGCATGTACGTTCATATCCTGATACAGAGCAGAACTGTAATGACTTTGTCCAGAAACTTGGATTCAAGGGTTTTTACTGAAAAAGTGTAAATCTGATTTCAGGTCAAAGAAAAACTTATTAGAACCTACTGAGATAATCACTGTCATCCGGTACATATACTTCAATCACCTACACACACTCAAACTGCTTTTGTCAATGTACTGACGTACCTCTTTGTCGGTGAAGTGAGACTTGTCCTTCTCCTGTTCTGGTGTCAGGTAGAGTATCTTTTCATCTAGTGAAAAAAAGAGCAAAATGAGAAGGGAACAGTTTTACATTTCGTAATACTGGGGAAAAGAGAGCGTGCATGTACCGTTTTCTGGTGTAGTGCTTTCTCCATGACAACGTAGGACGTAGCGCATGGTGTCCAGGTTCTCATAAACTATGAGAATCTCCACAGCTCCCATCTCCAGTGCTTTGAGTGTGTCTTCAACTCCAAAACAGTACTTCCCTGTGTCCTGACTGATCTCATCAAAATACCGGCCTGACATTAGACAAAAATGTCAATACACGAAGACCATTATGGAACATTCAAACAATATTTAATACTTTTTGATGCAAACAAATGTGTTGAAGTTACAGAAACTCCCAGAGTTGTATCACACAAAAACTAAACGCCATGAAAACCAGCCTTCTCATCCAGCCTGTAAATGTTTCTTGAGTTAATCACCTATTAGTTTCTTTTCCTGGATGAATTTGACATTGGACAGCACTTCTGCAGAGAGCTCGATGGCTTGATTGAAGCCGTTCTCTCCTCCGTATGATATATCCACCAGCTTCAGAACCTTCGCTTGTAACCTCTACAAGAAATCAATGAAGAATCAGTGTGTCACAATAAAACACGCACACTTTATACTTAATCTACCCACATTTAGCAATATCTAATACTACATATTACTTATCTAAATAGATACTTTAAAATATTTAAATAAATGCACAATGATACAGTAATGTTTTTTCAGTATGGAAAACATGAATTATTGAACAAGAGTTTGAAATGAATCCTTAAAGAACCGATTCACAAATTAATCTAATGCTCAGTTTTAATGAAGTTTCAGAGTGTGGTTAGCACACAAGTCTTCACACTGTTGAAACAGTGCAGAATTTGCATACACAGCATAAAATTGGAAAATAAGACATTAACATATTCAGGAATCGTGTACACCCACGATGTTGACAACCTACCGGATCGAACATGTCTGACTGGCTCAGCTCCGTCTTAAAATCTGCCGATCCAGCGAGTACCAGCCCAGCCACGTTCACCTTGTCATTGGACACAAACAGCTGTACGGCTGTCTCTGCCACCTTACGCACATAGTTGTGTCTTTTCTCCATTCTCAAACGGGCAAATCGAAGAGCAGACTGCCCACCTCTTCCTGTGGGTGTGAAAGATCAGGGTGAGGAGTTTTTTTTAATAAGAGGCACAATAACATCTGAACACAATGAAGACAGTGTTACCATGTTTTTTGGGCAGGTCCACAGTGAATTTGTGCAGCACCTCCCTTGTGTTGCCTTGTAAAGTCCCAAACAGAGCACCACTGCCATCAATCACGATGAAACCAAACTTACTGTCGTCTGACAGCAGCGCTGTTAGAGCCTGAGGACAGAAACAGAGTTTAAGACACATATAATGCAGAGCTTCTTTTAGAAAGACGTTTTCAACGTGTTTATGCAACTTTTGCACAGGTTACATTTGGTGGGAAAACTGCATGTGTAAGTAGAGTATTACACACACACACACACACACACACAGCTGGACAGTTGTTAAAACACGCAAAACAACCCACTCTCACATTTCTTATATCATTACCATCACAGAAAACATCCTGCTCTTACCTCAGTGTGGAACTTGTTGTCACATAAATACAAGGATGTGTTGATTGGTTTAAAAGGCTCAAAATCAATGTTGACTTTCTTCTCTTTGCCTTCCTCTGTCACTATAGTGCCACAATACACCACCAGGCCATTAGGAGGCACTGAAAGACACAAGAGATGAGAGGGGCAGTTGAGACCACACCCAAAGCCAGATGAAATCAGCTACCATACGCTGTACGTACACAGTCCATCTGTTTGAACTGCCAGCTTCATGTTTCAACAGCACCTTTATGGAAATTTAAACAAACCAAGTGCAATACAATCCAATGATCTAAGAACAAAGACAAAACATTAAGTTGTTGACAAACCCTCTCTGTCAAACACACACACACACACACACACACTCACCTTTGTTGTAGAGCTTGAGTCTCTGTTGTACAGATGTAATGGCTCCCAGCACAGACAGTCTGTTAACTCTGCTTTTAATGTTGGAGGCCGTGCCAAACTCATCCGCCAACATCTTCGCTACACGCGAGATCTGATCCTTGGGAGGGATGATGAGGGATATCATACTGGTACCATTCCTGACAACCAAAAAACAGATATTTTAAAAACATTTCCTAAGTATATAGATAACAGTATTACAGCCATCTTTATGACTTTGCGTCAGCATTTAACAGACTAAATCCTCATAGCGGCTGGTTGCATAAGCTATGACCGCTGCCACATCTTGATTTAAACATGATATTGAAAGCAATGAAACTGCTGGTTATTTAATGAGAATCAAGATAGAGCCTAATTACAGGCGATTTAACCAAATTAAACCGTATGAACTCAACCAGCCTGAGGTTTAGACGTCATTCTAAAGATGCTTTCCGTTACAAAAGATCTCACATCTAATATATGTCTGCACTTCACGCACAAATAAAACGAAAGCCTGTGCCGAGCTGTATACACCATGCTGCTCTTCAACAGCTGTTAGCGAGCGGGTTAGCATGTCGTCCACCCACAGAACGGATCAAATCTCGCATCAGAGATGTTGCTGTTTGACATTCAGCACATCTGGAGGAGGAGACGGCTCGATCCTCACCCTCTGGCCGCCTCCAGACTCTTGATCAACTTCTTAATCTTCCAGATTTCCACGTTCCTGTCGGCTGCGCTGGGGTCGTCCGCCATCTTCCTCTCTGTCTGGACCTGCTGAGAAAGACAGCTCAACTTTAGCCTGCTAACGTCACCTAGTTAAACGATCGGCGATTTTAACACCCACCGAGCGTTTCAGAGCGCACGGATCGGGGGTCTGTCTCAGATCGAGAGGGCTTCTTGATTTACGAGAGGGTTTTAGGATAGAAGAGAAAGTGGGACTGAAGTTTAATGAGCTAACACGCTAACGCGGCCCTCCCGCGCCCGATAACGGTGCCACGCGCGTCGCTCGAGCGAAGTAACTCCTCCACCAGCATTATTACGCCCTATTTTCTAATGACATGAACATTCGTTTCACTCGACACACTTTGTTCACCTATGTGACTTTACAGCACTTACCGACTACAGTGATCCGCTCCGCCGTGTCCGTCCGGCAGTTGTGTTCTGGTCCACAGCGAGTTCGCCGCTGTTCTACAGTGACGTGAATGCGTCTGCTGGGCAGCCGGTTCGGTCCCGCAGCGCGTGGTGCTGTGCTGGAGGCTCACGTGGGGGGAAAGCAGAAATTCCGTTTAGTATCACTTCCTGAAAACGCGACGCACGGGGCAGTTGGGGCGCTGTGATTGGATAGTTTTGGTGTCAATCAAAAGGTGCGGAACGACGTTTTTGAAAGGTGACGTCATCAAAGCACACCAGGAGTTTGATAGTCCACAATGAAAGACTGATATGATGTTTAGCAAGAAATGTCAGAATTCTTTTGGGGATTAATACATGTTATTTTTGAGTTTGTTCCCAACATTGTCAAAGGTGATTTAATTGTGAAAGTTCAACAAATATTATGAAGATGTATAAATAAAAACATTGTCAATGCAAAACTTTTAATGATGCTAAAATACTCTTTTCTGTTACTGTTAAATTTGTTTAACAGAAGATTTCACTGTTACTATGAAAAAGGGTGAAAAAAACGTAATAAATGGCCAATTTTGTTAAATCAATTAAAATAAACAAAGATCATTATGCAAACACAAATTTATCTTAGATAAATCTAAGATACATTCTGTCAAATCATGTTTCAGAAAGTGAAGGAAAAGGTCTGATGATCTGCGTTTACTCTGATGATCTCTGCCATTGAGCAAACTGTCAATCACAACAGACATTTCACAGCAGCGTCTCTGTCAAACAGATGCTGGGAGTGAGAGAGA
>JAZGTK010002407.1:7028-30693 GCA_036877625.1 Ambastaia sidthimunki | reverse complement strand
CAGGCACACACACAGACAGACAGGCACACACACAGACAGACAGGCAGGCACACACACACACAGACAGGCAGGCACACACACACACAGACAGGCAGGCACACACACACACAGACAGGCAGGCACACACACACACACAGACACACACACACAGACACACACACAGGCACACACACAGGCACACACACACAGACAGGCACACAGTGTGGCCATAGGCTAGACATTGTGTGTTCATGTACAGTCGCTCAGTGAAGTGAACCCTCATCCACATTATCTAAATCCATTGACTCTTAAAGCTTCTTGCGTACTGCCTCATTAAGCCTGCGCTGACACAGAGAGACTGCACCAGTCTTGTGTGTGTGTGTGTGTGTGTGTGCATCTCTCTATAGCACAGACACAGGCATCGCCTATAGCAAAAAAAAACAAAAAAGGTTCTACCGCTCAACGACATCACTTCCTATAGGACAATACGCTTCAAAGCAGAGCCATACATTTGTATGTGGCTACTATGTCAACACGATTATAACAAGCAATCCCACAATGCTTTGCTCGCTACTAACATCTTTGACAACTTATTGATATAGCTATGCAATATGACCAAAAAGCATGATGTGACACTACAAGGATTTTAAGAACAGAAAAGCGCACCCATTGCTAGAACAAACACATCATTATGACATCACAGAGAACACCCTGGGGTCAAACGGCAAGCATCTCTGAGGGGTTGCCTTGACAACACATGTGCGACTCATGCTCCAGGCATCAGAATCATTGGGATGAGTAACTCAGAATCAAGGGTGACATTAGTAACACTCTCTGGGGAGCGCCTGCATTGAGGTGTACAGGTGTATGCGTGTGCATGCCTCTGGCCCAACCCCATGCATAAATAACCAATATGGTAATGTGTGTGCATGTAAGTGTGTGTGTGTTTATGTGTAAATGGGTTATGGAAATCCAATGGCATGATATAACTCTGGGTTTTCTGCCACATGTGGTATGTGTCCCTTTCTTTAAAGAAAGCAAACATTTTCCTGATCTTTTGTAGTCTAAAATTTAACACATCAACACAAAGTTTCAGAAATAAAAATGTTCTTACCAGTCTAAAAAGACCATCTATTGAAAATAACCTACTAACGGTGAAATCACTAGAATTCTGACATCAGAAACACAAATACATAAACAAACTACGCATATATTGTTTAGCAACTTGGCCCTCCAAATGTTGAAGCTTACAAGGTCCATATTGCAACACAACTACAGTGAAATTAATAACAAAACTTAAGCACTGGATCTTGTTTCAAATGCAAAGAGTGTGTTTACATAAAAAACCTAAATGCACAGCAGCAAAAATAAATGGTCTGCTTATATGTAAGGGTCAGAGAGAGGGTGGAAAATGGTCATGAAAAATTAAATGATAAAAATGAAAAACGTATGACATGACCCCTTGAAGTGACCAATCATGCACTGATCTCCACTATAGCCCCGCCCCCTCTACTCAAGCAATGAGAGATGTGTGCTTGAGGAGGGTCATTCATTCAGGTTATCTAGCTAAGAATTGAGAGAGATAAGGGGGGACAAACCTTGCAGCTGGGCGGGCTCTCCTACAGGCCGTCCGATAGGCAGGGAGGGTGGAAAGAGAAGGCAGGGTGATAGTTAGTCAGCAGCTCTATGACCACATGAGTGTTAGATGGTGGAGGAGGGGTCACACATGGGGGTCATGAATCACTCATGGTGACCGGATGTAGAAAAACTGGGCTGCCATTGTTTAAAATAAAATCACTGTGCTGTCAAAATACATATGTATGACACTATAAGTAGATATGTGATTATTGTTAAACCCAAAAATGAAAAGTCTGTCATTTACTCACCCTTATTTTGCTCCATATGCATGTGGTTGTCTTTCTTCCGTAAAACACAATAAGAAAACTTTACCAGCAGACCCTGGCTGCACTTTTCAGCACAAGTGAAAGGGTTGCTATAATGCTTAAAAATATCCCTCAACAAGAAATCTTAAATCTTTGTGTGAGGAACAGACTGTTTAAACATGATGCATTGGGCCAGTTTTCACATCAACATGCTTGAATGGATGCAAAGATGGATATGAAATTTTAGAATCATGGCAGAAAGGAAGACTTTGACTTGATTTTAATCTGTTCCTCACATAAAGCGAATCCATTGTATCAAATGACCACAATGCACCAGCCATGATGCTCGTTTTCTCATTTCTTTCAGCACCTGTCCCTTCACTTTCATGTTATGGAAAAGGGCAGGAATTCTGTAAACTTCTAACCATCATCTTGTGTGTTCTACGGAGGAAAACAAGTTGCACAGTTTTGGGATGATGTGATACTAAATATATGACAGTATTATCATTTTGGGTTAAACTATTCTATTAGCGCTTGTCAAAGTGATGTGTTACCAGACTTATTGTTGCATTCAGACGAAAAACCAAACTATTTTCGAAACAATCAGCCCTGGACCCATAACTGAGACAAATCACACTAAAGCAATACGTGAGACTGTGGACGAGCGAAATGCAGAGAGAGAGAGGGGGGCGATACGTTAGAAACGAGCGAGGGAGAGTTGTGGTTGGTCAGAGGGGGGTGAAGAGGCGAACTACAACTCAATCCACTAATAAAGGCAGATGAAGGGGAGGTTAAACACAATATGCTAATTGAAATGTGTTGGCTGATTAAGGGCGATTGAGAGGAGAAAGGACGTGCTGTGAATTCTGTACGCTGGTGATTAGTGCAAAATTAGTGCCTGCATGTTTTTCCTTGTGACGTGCTAAAATGGACAAAGTGGGAGGTGCAGGAGTGGATGGAGAGGTGAAATGAGTAAAACCTCCTTCTGCTTGCATCTCCTACAGTTCCTACACTTTTCCCCTACGTGAAAAAGCAACATAAAACCAGTGAAAACTTGTTGAACCCTGAGGACTGCATACAGGCCCAAAAAACAACCTAGACTGTGTGCGTCTAGCCTGCCTGGCAAAACACAAACATTACAGAACATCACACCTTATCACAAGGAGTGTCAAGAACATGTCAAACTCGGCCGAGCTTCTCGCTGTATTGTCTGAAAGGCCTTGTGTTTCCTTGTTTGCTACTTGAGCTTATTTCCCTCTCTTGTCTTGCTTATCTGTCATTCTGTCTGTATTTTTTACGACTATTATTTTTCAGTGCACAATCTTCCTCTTTGTGTATGAAAGTCTCTCAGGAGAACAGAGCATTGTTTTCCGCTGCGCAGCTGTAGACCCACGAGGTGCCCCCTGCAGGTGTGAGAGTGTGTTAGAAAGAGAGTGTGTATGTACGTATACGTGTGTGATTTTGAGTGTTTGTTCTCAAGAGTAGACAGCTTCATCAGTTCTCTCCCCGCCAGCAGGGCGCGCCGCTGCGCAGAGGTGGTCATCAAAGGGTGCTGTGCTAAATGAAGACTAAAATTAAAAGCAGTGTAGTAAAATGTCCGTGTTTGCACAGGCACACGCCCGTGAGGGTGGCCCGACAGTGGGATGCAGTATCTTTTTGCCCCCAACCTAACAGCCTGGCTCAGAGGGGTTCTGTTATATTAATATGAATATAAACTCACTGAGCTGGATCGAGCTCCCCCTCTCATTTTCTGCATCCTTGTCATTTCAGAAACAATCAAGATGGCGTCTGTTTGCACTTGTACTGCCAGGTTCGTTTCTGGAATGAATTTAATGTTTTAAAAGGGGCAGGAACCAGAACATATTACAGACCAGACTCGACCCCGAGTCACCTGCATAAGCAAATATTGTTGCTGTTTGACCTTTACAGAGTGATTTAAAGGAAAAGCTGATCCAAAATGTCAATCTTTTAGTCACTTCAAAAATAACACTTACAGAATTGGAATTCATAAGAATGAGTGACAATTTAAATTTATGGCGAACTACCCCTTTAAATGAGACATCAAAACACCATCAATACTCAATACATCAGTACTCAATCACCATTTTTAGGTTGCTGGCTTTAAGGGACAGTTCACCTAAAAATGAAAACTCTTCCATCATTTACTCACCCTCATTCAAACCTGTATGACTTTTTGCTTCTGAAGAACACAAAAAAAGATATTTTGAAGTACATTGGCAACCACACAACAGTGGCATTGTATTGACATTTTCCAATATCGTCTTTTCTTCAGAAGATAAAAGTCAGAGATTTGGGATGACGTGGGAGTAAGTAAATAAGTTTTATTTTTAGGTGAACTATCCCTTTAACAATTTCCACTGCATGTCTTCACTGACTTCCAAAACTATCTTCCTCCAGCCCTTATTTACTTTCTTTCTTAGAGCAGTCAGTTAGTGGCGTGTCTGAGACAGGTCTTGGTGTGGGCCAGTAAAATGTTCAAGAGCAGTGGCTCTGAACATCACAGGGGAAATGAAAGGGTTCAAACCAGCTCTTACATTATGGAGTGTGTGCTTCTGGATGGGAAATTATTACTGTTATTGCCAGAAATCTGTGTCTCTGGTAAGTCTGGGAGGACCAGAAATCCTGGACAGCTATAGCTGCAGATAACCCCAGAGTGGTTTGCACATTTTTAAACTGCCTCTGACTGAGTTCTACATATATACTATGAACAGGAAAAACCAGGGCTAGTTGTCAACCGGGGAGTCATACGGACTAAGAACATCTCAGTAACGATAAAGTTTGAAGCCACATGTCCAATTAAACGAATACTGCTTTCTCTATAACAATTTTTGTTAAACAAAACACTGGTTTGATATTTTTGAATGTTACCTTTACATTTTTCTGTGCTTACATTTTTTGTAGAAATTGCTGAGAAGCGTATTCAATGAGTGTTTAATGATACCCCATGTGGTGTGACAACATGCTCTGCTATGAATGTATGTTAAATAGCTGCGCGGTATAAACGTTCTGCAGATTGTCTGTAGCCAGGACTTTACGTACCTCTGCAGAAAGACTTCAAAAATAGAACCTACAGAAATATTTACTGGAGTAAAAAGTGTGACAACCAGCCCTGGTCTCATATAAAGCTATGCATTTAATTTCTCACAAACCAGATTATACAGTAAAAAAAAATTCTCTCAATAGGTGATCGTTTCATAACCACAAAATTATTAAAGCTATGACTGACCAATAGAATGTGTTCGCTTTGCAGGCTGACAAAGTAACAAGCCAATGGGAGCAGTCGACCCTCAATCGGAAGCTAAACAGACAAACGCTGTAACAGTAAGCTAATGATAATGCAGTATAACCCACACAGTAAATAAATATCTCCATGACCCTCTGTAGTCTGATGCTGCTGGTTGTTTGATGAAATCAGGGCAGCGCTAATGAAATCCGTTTTTCTGTACACGCGGATTCCCACCTACGTGCTAAGGAAAATCGTTACACTGTCTCTCCGTACGGAGACAAACGTCTGCATTAAATAATCACACGGCTTCAATCAACAGGCAGGGAAAAATAAACCCACAATCCTCCAGGCTTGCCACCTCCTGGAGAACAGAGCTCCGATAGAGTTCGCCTGCCTCACCAGTCAGATTAATTAAAACTAGGCTTTTTCAAACCCCTCCCATATCTGTGTAATCAAGCTCTTTTGCAGCAGACCGCAACAGCCCACGAAATCTTCATTGATTCCCTTACCTACACTCAATGCCACTTCTGTGCAAAGATCTGAAACAACACAGACGTAATATAAACCTAAATTAAAGATCAAGTCACAAAACCTCAAGGTGCGCCAATCACCTACAGCATGCCTTAGGAAGCCTTCAGGTGTGTAAATGGGATGTTAAAGCTGTGTGTGTGTGAAGCTGTTTTTTAATTGTGGGTGGAGAGTCTCCTGTGATTGGTGCAGGCTCTTGGGTTGCCAGCAGAGCAAAGTGATGGTACAGAAAATGACAAAGGCAGCACGCTCACGCTGTGGTGAAGCGCTCACACGGAGGACACAGGAGAACAGAAAGGAGGTAGAGAGGGAAGCAGATGTTACAAGTTTGAGGAGGTAAACTGATTGAGATGAGGTGTCACCTCAGCCTACTGGTGATTGTGTGTGTGTGTGTGTGTGTGTGTGTGTGTGAGAGAGAGGGAGGAAACAGAGTTGGAGGAAAATAGGGGGTGTGGGGGGAACTGGTAGGCTAGGTGAGGTACGATCACGCTTCTGTAAAAAGGCAGGACCAGGTGTCTGTGTATCCACAACCAGAGAGGATGTTGCAAAAAGGTGGAGGTTGGCAGAACAGAATGTGTCTGTCAAGCTCTTATCAAATGTGTCAATCATGAGAGCAGGTATATGTGGGGTGTGAACCAACAGAGATATGGTGATGTGATGTTATATCAATATTTGGGCCCAATATAAATATATTGCGATCTATGTTTACTTTAAAAAAACAAAACAAAAGGAGCTCCTTTGTATATACACACGCACACACACACACACACACACACACACACACACGTGTATATATGTATATATATACACTTATAAAATGTATATTTATGTGAAAATGTATGCAAAAATGTAAATTCATATCTAAAAGGTATTGCATTTGTATTCTAAAAAATGCTACGAAATGTCAGTTTCTCCCACAACTCATACAACTTCTCTTTACATGCAACAACAGCACGCTCACACACGCTAACACACACACACACACAGCTGCTTTTGGCAGAGAAGCACGTATGAATATGCATAGTGGAACGCACTGGTAAAACACAGGAGGCGGAGGAATCAAATTTGTGTGATTTCCACAGCTGCCAAACAGTGAGCAAAAAGCACAAAGCTAAATTGTTATATTTAACGCGGCAGGAGAAGAACACGTAGTCTACTAAACGCTCATCCAATTAGTAAGTTCAAGTCAAACAGTCAACAACTATTAAATGTCACAGCAAAACTCAATACAGAGCGTTTGCTGACAAAATGCAGCTAGTTCACAAATTGTTTGCTATCAGTTGATTATATCAATGTGCTGACGTTGCATTCCTCAATAAAACAGGGTAAAGCAAACTGGTGCAGAAAGTGTTATAGTAGTAGATATTGATTTTGGAGAGATATTTTGCTAAAAATGTCAAGTGTTTGCTTGCACATTTTATTCTAAAAAAAGAAAAGCTAAAATATCAAAGACTTACAATAGCCTCACTAGTCATATATCAAAGAGGACAGATAGTGTAGCTTTTTAATGACTGCTTCGTAATCTCGAGAAGAAAGCAGGAGTCGCTCAGCGCGAAAGCGCTAAACCTAGAACTCCTTTGTGATCTCGCTTCAATTTTCTGCCGGCTAACGCAGAGACTGATAAAGGTTAATGCACGACTCCCTTTTCATTATTCAAAGACGTCATCAATCTTAGAAGAGGGTGGAAAAAATAATAAAATAACAACGGCACTTAAAATAATCTGCCTCAATTCCATAATTAATCTCCTCCAGCTTTTCTGACAATTATGATGTTAATTAACCCAAAATTCCCTCCATGGCGATGGGGAGAGACATACGATCCGCCTTTCCGTCTCACACGCAGCATCTATCTCTACCATCAGCATCTTCAGAGAGGAAAAGAGAGAGAGGATAGAGGATGAAAGCAGAGAGATCTCAGCATGGTTCAAATTGGATTGTGTTGGTCTAAGATTGGGCAGGTTGGATGCAGTTAGGCTGCGAATTAATAATGAAGGGTCAGGTGAGATGGGAAAGAGGATATGAAGGAGGAGACTGGTGGATGGGCAGAATTAGGGTGGCAGGTTAAATCAGGGTGGTTAATAGAGAAATAATTGGGTGCTAAGCACTTTCATGCTCATTATATGAAGGAGAAAATGAACACAGGACCAAAGGGCCTCTAAATTAAACTCCAAATTCTCACTGCCTAAAAATAAAGACATAGAAAAAGAAACACACACTAGTGCCAGACTGCAAACACACAAGTTTGTGTGTTTTGGTACAATTGCTTCTTAAGACGATGCAGAATGCTCAGTAGGACTGGAAAAATATATCAGAGCGGCTTAACTCCAGTATCGGCTGTCAGGGCTGGAGAAGTCTGGGAAGTTGCTGAGGCTCGAACCATTGTGTCGTTTGTTCTGTGAAATTACTCACAGGCCCAGCTCGTTAATCTACACTACAGTGTGCAGCTACAGCAATTATTGCTTAAAGAATAACAACACTGAGGGAGGAAGCATATAAAACAACTACACAGGAACTCTTCAGTTAAGCTCATATACTGCTACACTGCAGTCAGGGCCACCTGCCAAAGAAACAAACAACAAGAGACGGAAAATATCATCCACCTGGAGCAAAACTAAAAGCTAGTTGCATGGTTGGGAGATGTATGCAAAACCTTTCTACAGAGCAACTGAAGTTGCAATCCTTTCACTTCTCTACTGCCATCTCTGTCTAAAACATAAAATTGCAGGTTACTTTACATACATTTTATTATGTTAAAGTCAAATAAAGCCAAACTGACATTTCCAGGAAATTGGATCCGAGACCTCAAATTAGGAAACATTATTATAAATTTATTAGGGTAAGGTAAGGAGATTGTGTTGAACACTATTATGTATTTCAATAACAATCAATATATCAATAATTGTCAATAACAATTTTTTGTTCATTTTAAAAAAAGTTACAGATTGCAGCTTTAAGTCATAAAGGCTTCTGGACTTATTACACCACCTAACCTTGTTCTTCTCCAATAAAACCTTTCGTGTATATGGGGCAGATGGATTCATAATCACATGTTCACATGTGGCGATTCTTTTCGTAAAATAGCAACAAGGAACAAAACGTGTGTAATTGACCACAATGAGCTCCAGGAATGAAATGAAGGGGAATGAAAGAGAACCTAATTGTGTGCCGGCCTTTACTGAAGGAGCGAGACCTGCAGTCCTGGTCTCGGCTGCATGGTGAAGAGTTAACAGAGCAATCAGACCTGCAGCCGAGGCCTCAGCTGCGCAGTCAAGTGTTAAACAATGGAACAGCTGTTGAGAGCGATGTCTGCACTTCCAGAAATAAAGCTGTTCATTTCACCTGTCTGTCTCACACCTGTGTGCTGGGAGTGAGAGATTGTGCTGGGGCAGACTATGGCAGCAGATAAGGGTAGGAAAATCAGGAGAAACGACGGGCAAACAGCCAAACAAACACACACACACGAACACACATACACTCACGCTCACTAGCAGAGGAAACAACGGAGTGGACTTACCGATCATATGATTGGCAACGTGGATCTGGATCTCCCGTTCCGTCTCAAAGGTCATTTGGCATTTGATGCACTGATATGTCTTCTTCTACAAGGGAAAAATACAGGATTGGAATTCACAGTGAACAGGCTTTTTGAAATGTCCACACATTCACAAACACTCCACCGGGCAGAGGTTCTCCTGTGTTACACTGAGTTGAGACAAAAGCACAGGTAAAGATTGAGCATCCCTGGAAGTTCACTGTCAATATCTAGTGAAGCGAACAGGCTGTACAATAACCCAGCAGGATGAGGCTGCTGAACCCTCTGGGGCCAGTAGTAATGTAGCCATGAATTCACACATCTCTCTTTGACTCTGAACACTTTGGGAACACAGGGAACTTGTACACTAAAAATACTGCCAGAAAATGGTTGCTGGCAATGTCTCCTCTTTTCAAAAGAAATTGCATAAAATTCTTCTTTGAACTGCCAAAAGAAAACAGATAATAGGAAAGGAAACAAGAAGAATAAAGGTATACAAAGAACACACATTTGACAACTGAAGAAAAACCTCAAATGACCTAAGAGGTACTCTAACCAAATACAGAACCATTTTGTAACAGAAAAATCCTGGTGCTTGTAAGAATCAACTTTGATCTTCAAATATGAATCATCAAACAGACAAAACAACAGAACAATACATTTTAATACCCTGTCAAGCTATAGAACATAACTGAGACAGAGCAAATACAATGTACAGTGACCCCAAAAGGTATTTGGACACTTAGACCCATTTAAAAAACTAATTGTATCTTTGCAGAATACAGTAAAACATCAAACTAAGTGGCATTTAAGTCTAGAATAAATACTTCTCAAGCAAACCATTTTACCATATATAATCTTAGGTGTCACATAATTAATACTTTTAACCTTATTTTAACCTTACTTTTAACTTATTTTATGTGAATGAGTTAGTTCTAAAAAGGTTTGTCATTATTTGTTTGAAGGTGCACTTTTGACATTTTGTATATAACTCTACATATTTTTAATATGCATGCTAAAATAATATTTTTAAGTGTATCTAATGTTTAAAAGTGTACAAATTCTTTTTGGGCCAAGTATCTCAGTTAAGTATATTATAAGGGTGAGGTTTTGACACTTACTTTAGGGACAGGTGAAGCTTCTGCAACTTTCTTGGCTCCACTGGTCTCAGGGCTCATCTCGGGATGGTCCACCTGAACATGGCTTTCCAGGTCATCCAGAGTTTCAAATTTTACAGCACACTCTGGGCAACGCAGTCCAGGAGTAACCTTCTCCCCAGCCTCTTGTGGAGTGACAACAACATTTGGGGACTGGCCATTTGTGCCTCGACTCATGCAGACAGCACAAAGGCCATAAGGCAGGCCATTGACATCTATCTTGACCAGCTCATGCTTATTCTTGAAGTCTTTAAGACAAAGGGCACATTTATAGAGTTTGTGGACCTGCAGCTGACCATTGGGAGATGATGAAGCTGATCCACCTCCTCCACCACTGCCTCCAGAGGAAGAGAGCTTCTGCATGTGAAAAGTTCCATGGATCTTTAGTTCCAACGTTGAGGTGACAGTTTGCATACAGACAACACAGCGGAAACCTGTGAGGGAGTTCCTTAGGTCAGGGTGCATCTGGCAGTGCTCAATAAACTCCTCCTCACTCTGCAGGGGCATCTTGCAGATACGGCAGGTGCCCGTGTCCAAGCTCTTGCTGTGGGTGACCTTGTGCTCTGTAAGAGTAAGCAGTGAAGGAAAACGTTCACCACAAATGGGGCACATGTAGTGTTTTGCTGGGCCACGGTGTGTCTGGGCATGTTCTCTTAAGCCGTTTTCTGAAAAGAAGGTACGTGAGCAAACATTGCACTTGTGGTTACCCTTAATGAAGTCTGCTTTCTTTTTTCTAGTTCCTGCATCATCTTCACCAGGCCTGATATTGTGGTCTCGAAGCCGGTGATTTTGGAGCAGAGACTCCATGGTATAGGCAGCACCACAGATGTCACAGGCATACATTGGTTCTGAGGCATCCAGCTCCTCTTCACCACCGCTGGCTTCATGGCTGTTGGCTGTTTCCTGACCGCCTCCTTTTAAGAGCATGTTCTGCAAATCTGCCTGCTCAGCAGCTACAGTCGATCCTGCTGCAGACCGTTTAGAACTTTGAGTCACCCCATTGGGTGTTCCATTTTGGCTCCCTCCATTTCCATTGCCATTTCCTCCATCAAAAATGCAGTGCTTTTCTCTGAGATGTCTTTCTAACAAAACGATAGCCTGGAAGGCCTTCCCACATAGGCGGCAGTTATACTTTTTACTGTGGGTAGTGATATGACACTGTAGCTCTACTTCTGTGCCAAAGGACTCCCCACAGAATATGCACTTCCGAGCTTTTCCTGTTGTTCCAGGTCCAGTAGGATGACCCAAATGACTGTGCTTCACATGTAACTGCAGGTCACTCTCTTTTCGGAAGTCCCAAGCACATGCAGTACAGCGATACATTTTCTTCTCATTGCTGTGCTTGACAGCCAGGTGAACTTGGATGGAGACCTTAGAATCAAAGACTTCTTGACACAGTGTGCAATGATAAAGCACAAAGGTATGCATGTCTAGCAAGTGCTTTTGCAAATCATCAACAGAGGAGAACTGTTTGTCACAGCTCTCACAAACATACTGGGTTGAAGTGGTGGTGTAATGAATGGTCAAGTGCTGAATCAATGCTTCTTGGGAATCAAAGTCCTCTTTGTTGCATTGTGGGCATGACTGTCTCCTCAGCAGCAGCTCCAAATGGGACTTGAGATGGGCTTGGAAACCCTCAAAGCTGTTGAATCGAAGGTCACACTGATTGCAGGGATAGTCCCCATTAGCAACTGCTGGAGTGGTGTCACCAGTTACTCTATAGCGTTTAGGAGAAGATATCTCCACATCGGATGAGGCTGGGCTTAAGTCTGCCACTTTTACTTTGCGCTTGTTGTTGGCAAGTGGGATGTTCTTGTGATTCTCCTTGATGTGTTTAGTGAGTTTGAGGAGGGAACCAAAGATGGGAGAGTTGGTGCAGTAGGGGCATGAATACACCTCCATAAAGGACTGTGATGGCTGTAAAACTGGGGACTCCATCTTGGTTACCCCACCTCCGGTGCTGCAATGGGTCTGCTGAATATGTTCAGTGAGGGATGATTCTGTAAGGAAGCCCATGGAGCACTGATTGCAGAAAAAAGCATGGTTTCCCTCCAAAGTTGTGGATCCAGCAACCACACTTCCAGATAAGCAGTGAGAAACACGGATGTGCTCTTGCAGGCTGTTGATGTCTGCAAACATGTCAGGACAGTAGTTGCAATGAAAGGCTGAAACATTACTGAACTGCAGAAGGGGAAAGTTGGATGCAGAGTTTCCACCAGATCGATGTGCTTTGCGAACATGC
The DNA here is from genome assembly GCA_036877625.1 of Ambastaia sidthimunki. Taxonomy (NCBI): domain Eukaryota; kingdom Metazoa; phylum Chordata; class Actinopteri; order Cypriniformes; family Botiidae; genus Ambastaia; species Ambastaia sidthimunki. The sequence goes on along the minus strand of JAZGTK010002407.1, from coordinate 18,125 downwards.
TCATTAAGGTTATAAAGAGTAGGCAGGGATTCCAGACAAAACTGGCAAGTGTGACTCTGCTGAGGTTTATCTGCATGGATGGTCTTCAGATGAATCTCCAGGACAGCCAGACTGTTAAAGTCTCTCTTGGAGCAATATGGACAACTGTAGGTCACTTTGCCTGACCAGCTTCCTTCATCATGGTCAGAAGATGGGGCAATCTTACGTCTGCTCTGTCCAGGCTTGAGGGTGGAGTCTGGGGTCGATCCTCTCTCCAGGGAGGCACTGGAGTCAGGGGTAGCGCTGCTCATAGATGCCACACTTCCTAACACTGGGTCAGGACTGGCACTGTGGTTGCTGGAGTCTGGCTGCCGGTGACTGTCAAGATGGCAGTAGACGTCCTCTACAGATGGGAACTGCTCAGCACACATGGGGCACTTGTGTTTCTTGTTGGCGTGTGTTCTATCAATATGGGTTAGTAGAGTGCCTTCATCACTGAAGATCTCAGGGCAGTGGATGCATTGCAGTTCTGCACGGTCTGAGAGCTGGGGGTGCTGTGTCAGCACATGTTTTTCAAGTTCATCTGTCTGGCTGAACGTTTCCTCGCAGTAATCACACATGTACAGATCCTGGTCCTGGTCTGCTACGTCACTGTTAGATCCATCACGTTTCCCCTGGTCTTTCTTTGCCAAATGTTCCTTGTTCTTTCTATGGGCTTGCATGTGGCTCTGCAGAGAGGAGGTGGAGGAAAAGCCACGCTTGCAGATGCTGCACTTAAATGGTTTGCTGGAGCTGTGAGTCTTGAGGTGGATCTTGAGATGATCACTTCGAGAAAAAGCTGCCTCGCATTCCTGGCAACTGTACTTTTTGTCACCGGTGTGCAGCTTAACGTGGCGATCGCGGCTGCGCTTGTGTTTGAACAAACGACTGCAGAAGGTGCACTTGAAGGGCAGCTTGTCACTGTGGATCTGCTCATGACGCTTCAGGTAGCTCAGGCGACTGAAGGACTTGTCGCAGAACTGGCACGGATAAGGCAGGCCAGAGCCCCCTTCTTCCTCCCCTGTGCCCATGCCCATATCACAGCAGCCATCCCCTAGCATCTGTGACGGCGATGCCACGTCTTTGCTAGAGGGAGAGGACGCCACCCAAGAGAGCCCCGGGTCATCATCACCATCTGCAATGCAAAACACAGACAGAATTAAAATGTTAAAAAGGCAGACAAAATATCAAAATAGAAGCAAAGAACTAAAGACAGCAAACCCCAAAGGAGTGGAGAAATAAGGACAAAGATGTATTTTTTATCCTCTTATCCTCCCTCAGCAAACATGCTCATGCCCATATTCCGCAGATTTGGATCTGCTTTATCGTATTTTCATTATGGTTACCAGATTGAAAAGCTTCTCAAAAATGATTAAAACAAATTCAGAAAGGCCCTCTTACTGGACAATGCATGCAAAAACATAACACAGGATTAATAATGTTTTTCCGTTGTTTGTGCAAACGCAGACCCCCATCTGGATTAACGCACACATATATTCTACAAAGATATACAAAGCGGGTTGTTCATAATTTTGTCATGCTTTGTGCAATCTGATGGGGCCTGACACGGTCCACACGTCATCTATTTAGCATCTTAACCAGCAGCCTCTAAAGGAAAGAGAGGGAGAGAGCTCATGACTTATTAAGCAGGGATGCTGCAAGCACAAATTCCCACTGCGGCTCAGACAAACACAGAATTTTCTATCTCTGCACTGGTTGTTTGCTTTATTTTCACTAAGTTGTATGTTCATTCTTAATGTGCAGAAAAAGCCTCTGGTATAACAAATTCCCACCAAAAAATGTCTGTTTACAGAGGACAACACTATCTCAACCCCACATCCCCTAAAAGCCCCATCTGTACTCGCAAGCCAAAGGTAACATTAGACTCCCCAGCTAAAAATTTTAGATTGTAAGAACAATTCCCTAACGCTTCATTAAGTTACATAAACGTTCAAAATGTTCTAGGAATGTTCAAAATGTCCAGTATTAACATGATTGTTGATTTTAAGAACATCATTCAAATATTTTTATTCTTTATATTTAGATACAACATTTTGATATATGATTTTTACTAACGTTACTGCAAGGACGTTTCTCATACCTTTAAAAGAATTTTAAAGAATATTAGCCAACATTCTAAGAACGTTCCCTGTCAGCCGGGAACGCTACGCTGCATATTCTGATCGTAAATGAAAAAAACAGAGTCACAAGCTCCGACCTGACGTGATGGGAAAGGGAATAAAAGAACAGAGAAAAGTGCATCACCTGAGTGTGTATTGTATAAACTAATAACTTCAACTCCATATGGCAGTTGTAGGATTTTACTTCCACCCACTACACTCCCATTACACAAAGGTGAGCACAGCAGAATTTGTAGAAAATAAATTCAAGTGATGAATCGATCCACTTTAAAATGTAGGTGCTGTGCAGAACAAATAAATCTCCATGGGGGTTTGTGGGTAGAAATTTGTAAAACCATGAATTATGAATTCAGCTCTAAGCAAGGAAATGAATTCAGAGTAAGTAAAGCAAAAGTTAAAAATAAAGTATTTGGTAAAGGAGTATAATAAGAGAAAGAGGTGTGACATTTCTAAGATAAGCTCACACAAAGACAAAAAAAGAGCAGAAAACCAAAAAAAGAACTTGTAGAGTATGTCTCTGGAAATAACAAGGTTATATAAAGAGTCTCATAGTTTCTTTCCACCAGCGACGTATTTGTGTTTATTTACATGTAATTCCAAAAGCTTGGGATGTTTTCGTAATTTGTGTAAGGGATAAACATCAAACCAAATTCAAAAGGCCAACTGGTGTCTCTATAGTGCCCTTTTTGTGTTTTTTATCCTAATATTTTGTGCAAATGTTCTGTTCACCTTTAAATTGTAATGTTTAGAGAAACTCATATTGACCATATGAATTTACATTCCTTTATAAAAAATAAACTATTTTCAGGCTTGTGCTTAAAAAGGGGGCAGAACTTAAAAATGAAAAACACACACAGAAAAAAATCTCTAACAAAAGTGTCTAACAAAAAAAAAACGGGTAATTCTAACAAAAAAGAAACAGGTAAAAAAGAGCTCAGGTAATTATTATCTCTCACAAACCACCTTTAACTCTTTAGCCTGCATTCTTCAACTACAGCACCCTCCTCTCTGTTCTGTTCTCATGCTTTTGTGTCTATGTCAGGATAAGCGTCAACTCAACACAACCTAAAACCCGGCCAACACAGGAGAGAAAGTGTTGCAGTGGCCCTATAAAAGAGCAGGGATGAAAAGCCCATAAGAGACTTAACCATGGTGAATTGTTTGGCTGCACAATAAGACCGTGGCCCCTGACAGGTCTTTCTGTGATTCAGCCACAGTGGAGGTGAGAGAGGACGGGTATGGAGGTGACGGTGAGAGAGGGGTGTATGGAGGGGGATGCAGACTGACAGGTAGACCGTCCTGCTGAGACACTGTAAGAGATACAAAGAAACACTTGCCTGAGTTTAAAGCCAGAAAAAGGAGCGGAAAAAAGAGGCAGAGGACAGAAAAGAACAGCATAAAAGAAGAATAAAAAAAACTCCTGGCACATGTGGTCATTCTGGTGAATTATAAATCTATTAATGCTAATGCAATCCCTCTGACTGCGACAGAATGTGAGAAATCACTTTTGAGAAAGAGGGAGATTATAGTCATTAAATATCCTTAATCCTCAGAAGTGTGGCTGTCGGAAAATGGAAGATCACATGGCTTTTAGGAAGCTTTTGTCATCTGTCCGCCGGGGACTTGGCAAGAGCACTAAACAGAGTAAGAATTTTCAATGCAAAGTTAAATTAGAAAAGAAACAGAAAGAAAAAGAGCAGGAAAGTGAGGGGGGAGCGAGGGGAAAAACTGGCGGTTGGAACGGGTTCGAAAATGCTGGCTCCTTCCTCACTAGCTTCTCTCGCTCACTCGTTCCACATTTACAGGCCTGACCCTCCCTTTACTTTCAGGATTTCTCTTTCTCTCTCTGATAGCCTGTTTCTCACTCGTTCCACATTTCGTCCCCAAACTTTCTTTCATGTTGTGACTCATTACTGAATTAACAGGCTGCTCTGGTGGTTGCCCCTAGCGCTGGTCTGCTCCTTGCCAGCCTGTCCCATGTGGAGGGGTGGAGCACAGGATGGAAGGCTATAGCGAGGGAGGGAAGAATGGGAAGACAGCACTGGCAAAAAAACACATTCTGATGTCCAGGGTTGGGCCTGCCACCCTGCCTCGAACGGGGCCTGGTAATTGGGACTATGATGAAATAAACACATGGTGAAAGAAGCAGTCATCCCAGCACCAAATCTACAGATATTTCAAGAAGATTCAGAATCACACCCACCACCCTCCTCCCCCAGACCCCCACGCATCCACCAGACTGGACCAGGCTGAACCACATCAGGCCAGTTAATGGGCTAGCCAAAGCGCTGGCATGCCAGGCCGGGAACATGGAGGAAGGCGGTAATGAAGACGTGCTCGGTCTGATGTCTGTCCTGTCCTCTTTATCAGACACAAGGACAGATAGGGGAGAAATAAAAGGGAACCCCTCCATCTCTCCTAACACCAAAGCAGAGCAGAGCTGTGGATTCTGTGAATGTCTCTGCCAGCACGAGCCAAACGTCAGAGCCAAAACAGGCCAGTATGTTCATTAGAGCTTGGAGGCATATATACAGCAGACCCAACACTTATGACATACAGCTCTGCTGCTCCCCTTCTGGAACAACACACCATCCAAAAACAACACAGCAGTTCTACAATGATTAACATTTGTGAAATTTATACTACATGGGAGACCATGTTAAATATGCTCACTGTGACAACAACCAGTACCAAGACTAAACAAGTTTCGTGTTCGTTCCAGCATTTAAACAACTCCACAGCTTTACGGCTTGACAAATGAGGGAAATATTCCGCTTTTCTCAGATTAATTATGTCATACATCTCGTTGAGATACCACTGCTAATATCTCACTTTGTATTTAACTGCAGCCGACGTGACGCCAACTATGACATCACACTTTGCTTAAAAATACCCTTACAGGGCCTGACAGTATAAACAAACATTCTTCAAAGTGTAGTCAGGAAAGGCCAGAGAGTTTGGCACCCAGTAATCATTTATATTAAATCAATTTATCACAGTCAGAATAATGTGTGTGCTACAGCTGGAAATGTGTTAAACCTTTCCTTAAACCTTTCCTGAAACCTTAAAAAATCCATTGTAAATTGGGAGGAAATTGTTAAGTCACCGCAAACAACATGCTAATGCTATGAGCCTCAAGCTATGCTAATTATAATAGTAATGGACACCACATTAAACTTGACACAAATTAAAACAAGGCTATGAGGGACTAACATACAGCATGTTAAGTGTACAAAGGAAAAAGATTTTACCAATCTTACCATCTAGAAAACATGCGTTGCAATAATTTAACATAACCTAAAACTTTCAACCAGAAATGAAAATCGTCATTTCCTCACCCACATCATTCCAAACCTGTATGGCTTTTTTTTGCTTCTGAGGAACACAAAATAAGATTTTTTTGAAGTACGCTGGTAACCAAACAACAGTGGCACACGTTGATTTACATTGTATAGACACAACACTGAGACATTTCTAAAAATATCTTCCTTTTGTGTTACACAGAAGAAAAAAGTCTTCATGTTTGGAACAACACAAGGGTAGAATCATTTAGAGAGAATCATGTAGAATCATGGCCTAATTGTTCAGTGTTTATTTTAAGGTTCAGGGCCTGCGCCTTATCACCTAGTAACATTCCACATCCCCGACCTCGCACCCCTCCTCTACCCCTTCCACCTTTAAGCATGGCCCCCTGCCCAAACTTCCACCTATCCCAGCAGCCCCCAGGCCCCCTGCCCAGCTCACAGCCCCTTCCCTCTGGCCTTCTGCCCACAGCCCAGGGCAGGAGAGACACACTATAGGGGGCAGAAAAACAACTTCCACCCTGAGCTCCCACAGGGCAACTCAGCATGTTGGCCAGACAGGCCTGAAGCAAGAGCCAGGGGAAAACAACTTCAAAAAAATCTTTCACTTCTTTTTACTATCTCCCATGTACATGACTGGACTCTATAGGTCAGTGTTTCCACTGATTTCTTATACCTACAAAACAAAAATTGTTTTCAGAAAGAAATATTAGCATTAACAAGATGACACAAATTTTAAATTATTGGTCCGCTGTTGATAAAGGGGTACCTGAAGGGGCTGTGGAGGTACACAAGACAAAAAAGATTACAGAACACTGCTATTGGTGTCTTGTGTTAATTTCCTGCCCTCTTTTTACCCCATGTCTATATTAATTCTCTTATCTCGTGTGTTTTTTTTAGGGCTTCTTTTAAACCCCCCCTCTTCCCTATCTTCCTTCCTCTCTCCCCTAGGCAACAGGAACGTCATAACCAAACACAACAGAGGACAAAGCTATGTTGCTATGAAGGTAAGAATCAGAGTAGGGGAGTGTGAGGACTAGTGGGAGGGGGGTAGGGTGGGGCGGCACACAGGAACTGACCACATGGCCAGCAGTCCGATGGGACCGCAGTCTTTGAGACCAAACACCTGTTTACAGATCCTGAAATACACACACACACAGAAACACACACAAAACCAACTTCTGTCTTTCTCTCCCATACTGTTCTGCCATGTCCCTTTGGGTTTTCCATGCTGACACACTTCCTTGCTTGTTCCGTACCCCACTGATGCTCAAGGGGCCCCTGTCTGTCAGGGGCCTAGTCCTAGTGGACACACAAACACACACATACACACAAACTCATGTTTGCTGTCCCTAACAGTCTCTGCCCCATCAAGCTGACACTCTCCAGTCTGTGCTTGCAAGACCCCTGGCACTGCTCTCAGTACCCTACAGGGGGCTCAAGGGATGCAGTCTGTTAGGGGTCTTTTCCTAAAGGACACATGAATACATGTAAACACATGCCAAGGTGATGTCATCATGTAGCCAGTCTGTCAGGATTCGTAATGCTGGAGGTAACCCATCTATTTACACTCACATTTCCCTTGCACACACACACTCGTAAGTAAACAACACAGTGGCACATACACATGGCAGTGATGTCACAGGACAGGCTGTCTGTCAGGGGCCGGAATCCTGGAGGACACACACACTTGCTGCCCACGGCCCATATGGAGTTGTTGGCGCCCAAAAGAGTCCAGCATCCGGACTCATTCCCAGGGCAGAAGGTGAGGGGCAGGGGGTTGGGACGGCAAGGACAGCTGACAGCCTGCCCCCATCTCCCCTCTGGCGACCCCCAGGTGAGGAAGAGGGGGAAAAAATGGAACATTCTGGAGACTGACCATTCGCTCACCCCTAGAGACCACAGAGAACTGTACAGATGGGTGCAGTGCTGTCATCACAACAAGAGATGTTGGAGAGAGGACAGGAAATGACATCAGGTGGACTTGAAGTCATGCTGCCCATGAGCACCACCAGAGCTTTTTCTAATAAAAAATGTTTCTGTTGCATTACTATAGGAATGAAAATACTATGCAAAGTAGTATTAAAATAGCTCTATCTGCAAAAGACACTGTCAAAAAATGTGCTGACAGTTACATCCTTATAATGAAAGTCTAAGGGACAATGTAACTCATTTTGCCCCTCAGACTCTCATGTTGAGTAGATATCTGTCAACGTTTTTTTGACAAATTGCACAAATGAAATATAAATTTGCTTTTACCAAATATTTTGACAGTACCACAGATGCTTCATTTGTATCCCAAATACAATAAAAAAAAATGTTTAGGCCTGTAACCAAACACAGATGAAAACACTTCTAAACAAACCCTGTCTGCAGAAGATAAAGGTCCTTTAATCGCAATTAACACCCTTCAGACATTAATAATGTTTGGACACAAAAAAGGCCAGCGGCATTTTAAACGAGGATGATTTACACGCTAAACATTTTTAGAGGTTCAGGGGTGAAACATAAGTACTTCATATGTGTCTAAGGGAGAGAGGGAAGGTGAGATAAAGGAGAGATAAAGACAGAAAAGACAGAGAGAGGTTGCGTGACGACAGGGGCACTAGCAGTGGTTAAGCTCCGTTTGACTCTTGTGTTGCTCAGCCTGCGTGAGCGGCGGGAGCTCGCACTGTTAAACAGCTGCAGATTAATTACATGTGAAGTGTACTAAAACAAGCCTCCTCACAACTCCAGCATCAGCAACGAGACGTACGGCTTCAGCCTCTTTTCTCAAAGTTTACGACACTTTGCTGCACTTTCCATGTTTATTGAACACAATCGTTAACCATTATGATGTCACTGAATGTGGACGGAAAAAAGTTATTGTTCTTTTCAACACTTTCATGATGAGTCACCCAAACATCAGTGTGGAGATGTTAACTAGTGTTGTTTCCTACTCAGCTAACTTAACTGACGGTAGTTAACTACATCCTTTGGTGTAAACAAAAAACTTTACAGACAAGCTATTAATCTTCCAGCTAACAGGAATGTACTCAGAACGTTGGCAAACATTCTCAGAATGTTGGATAACAAACCCTAAAGGTTCTCTCAAAGTTATCAAAAAATGTTCTTGCAGTAATGCTAGTCTGACATATTTTTAACATTATATATCATATATATCAAAAATGCTATTTCTAAGTTAATGGAATGTTTAACAAAATACAGAATTTAAAAAAGTTCTTATATCCAAGCAATAATGTTAATACAACATCTAAAAAACTGGACATTTTAAACAACATTTTTAATGTTTTTGTTACTTAATGGAAACCTTAGGGAAACGTTCTTACATCCGAAAATTGTAAACTGGACTGAGGCAAATACAAAACAGAGATAATTTCATACTGACGGTATTTACAAATGCTGTAAAATTCTGACAGCTTTTTACTTTTAAAAGATACTGCCCTATTAAAGAGCTTCCACGTTGTTTGCTACTTCTGTTATTAGAATAGCGTAGCTACTACTGTTCTCTCCAAACAGTAGCTTGACTGTAGCTTAACTACTTAAAATTACGAGGAGCTCGTGTCTTCAAAGTGTAGCTTCCCAGACACTACAACACAACAGTCGTTTGATGTCTCTCTCATTCACCCTTTCTCTCTCTCTGTCTGTCCTCTGGTAGTCGTGTATGTCACAAGTTTTACTGGTTGAGAGTGAACAGTTAGTCAGGTTCCCGCTGAGTACTGAGTCAATGGGAAGCAGCTGCCTGCTTGGCCATGCAGGAAAACTGTACTAAACAAACACTTTGTTCCCTTCTAGAGCACGACACCCACACGCACATATATCTGCCTCACGTAACCTGGATTATGACCCTCTCTAGCTGAGATCATGTGTTTACATGTGACTGGACATAGAAAAGGGCACAACACATGGGAAAAATAGAGAAAGGTTGAATGTGTATAAATGTGTCTGTGATAATTTTACTGTATCTGTCTGCCCATCTGTAACTTTCTATGACCTATGTGCTCTGTGGCAGGCAGAACTTAACCAATCACACGCTGTATTCCGCCACTTTTTTAACTTTGGGTTAAAGCTCACCAGCTCCTGCTGTTAACGCACAGCGATCCTATAACCTGAATATATCATCAGAACATACAAAGGCTACTAAGGCACATAAGCATCACAGCAGCAAAACAAAAAGTATTTTTTGAATAAATTCTGAATAAATAAAAACTGAATAAATTCCCATCAGTGACCTTTAAATAAGACAAACAGCTGCTTCTGACAGCATTGTAGTGAGTCCTGGACTGTCACTGAAGGAAACCATGACACGGACAGTGAGTCAGTGTGTCGTATAGGAAGTTTTTTCATCTACCGTGCCTGTGTCTGACCATCCATTTTTTCCCTGAACTCAATAGCTAAACCTCATTGTTAAAAATAGTCTGTGTGCCCGCAGGCTCTGTTTCTACAGGAGGAGGCTAATGGAGAGCTTTCAATGCTAACTAAAACATGACACACACACCATCAAATCACCATCCCAGACACACCACCAAATTTAGCAGAAGCATCGTCCTTGCTAAAATAACGTGACGTGTGCACCCTGAACCAACTCCTGAGCCAAATGGATTTTAAATTTAATCTCTAATATATACATATATGTCCAAAATAAACGTGTCTAAATTTGTTCAAGCGAATAGAGCAACATTTTCCACATTAATACACCAAAGAAACAAGGTCATCAGTGTACTCTGTATTTTTTATCTTAATATATTAGGTCAGATTTCACCTTGGATACACTTCAGCTATGTTTTTGTCTAAATTTAGTTAGTCACCATCTCCGTCTAAGTCACTCAGTGAGTCAGGACTACCAGTGCTGCCCCCCCCACCCTTCAAACTTAGCATTACAGATATGCTAAAGACATTTCAACTAGCTAATACCACAAGGCCCAAATTCAGTCTGAAACTTAAAAGCCATCGCTCTTAGTTTAACATATAACTGTCTCTGGGGCCTGACAGGTTAAGCACCTTGTTTCTGATGAGTGTTTAATCCATCTCAAGCCCTCAAACAAGTGTTCCCAGTTGACAAGTTGATGCTACTATAATCCACTTACACCTGCACAAACACAGTGCAGAAGATGACCACTGGAGCAGTGCAACACCAAGCACCAGGTTCAAATCAAATGGCAAATCAATTGTAGGCTTTCTTAATTGATAGGACAGTGGAGAGTGAGGTATATATATATGACATACACACACACGTGCGTACACATGACAATTCAGTGTGTGATATTGGAAAAACAAAGGCAATAACACATGGGACAGGTAAGGGATAATGTATAGTGAGCTGATTATTAGTGCAAATTAAATCCAGAACGATCTGGTCTTCAGTATATCACAATAAAGGGCTTTATTTTGCAATAATGACCAGCTGGCTAGGCATTATTCCACGCATTACAGAGCTACTTACTAAAATATGAATGCACAAAAAATATGGCCTACCTAAATCAATAATGCAGATTATTGGATATTACACCAAATATTTGACTGCAAAATGCTCATGATTTTAAAGCTAGGTTTTAATGCTAGCCACTGTAAAACTGTCTACCCTACCTTTAATCAAAGCTATGAAGGGGCAAGTAAGGGAGTATATGGAGCTAAAA
>JAZGTK010002406.1:2175-32059 GCA_036877625.1 Ambastaia sidthimunki | reverse complement strand
TTGGAAAACTTAAACACTGCAGACAAAAACTGAGTTTAAAATGAGAAGGATTTGAAAGAGTCCAAAAGCCAACACAAACCGTGCTTTGTGCACCGCTGGTCCCGCTGCTCTGGTGGCCGGTCCTCTGCCAGAGACCCCATTGCCAGGATCCCCGCAGGAGACACCAGCAGGGGTGTGGCTGGCACACACCCCCACTGTGAGCCCCCTGCAAAGCCCAGCTTCTGAGTCCCCAGCAAGATCGTTGTCCACCAATGCTGCACACCATCCCTGTATCAAGGGAACACACTCATGCATTAAGAAACACATCTCTGCCATCAAACTCTGGGACTGTTTTTGTTAAAAGGATGTGACTTCCGTTACATCCTTAAATTAGTTACATTTACAAGTACCTCAAGATAACACAAACCTTGTTTTGTGCACCGCTGGTCTCACTGCTCTGGTGGCCGGTCTTCTGCCAGAGACCCCATTGCTAGAAACCCTGCAGAAGACACCAGCAGGGGTGTGGCCGGCACACACCCCCACTGTGAGCACCCTGCAAAGCCCAGCTTCTGAGTCCCCAGCAAGACTGTTGTCCACCAATGCTGCACACCATCCCTGTATCAAGGAAACCCACTCATGCATTAAGAAACACATCTCTGCCATCAAACTCTGGGACTGTTTTTGTTAAAAGGATGTGACTTCAGTTAAAAGTAAAATTTCAAGTTAAAAAGCTTTTAAGAAATTTCAAGCTTTGTCATGTTTACCTCAGGTCCGTTCTCCGCTGCTGCTGCGCACCAACTCTGTATAACAAAAACAAATACTTGAATGATTAAACATACTTATGCCATCACACTGCGAGTTTCAGACAACATGTGGGGCAAAGGGGTCAACATGGATACACCTCGTTTCACTGTTTTCCAAAGTGAAGGCATTCAAAAACTGAGTTAGAAATGAGAAGTTACTAAAAGAGTACAAAAAACCCCCAAAAGCTTTGTGTTGTGTGCCGCTGGTCCTGCTGCCTTGGTGGCCGGTTCTCTGCCAGAGACCCCATTGCTGGGGGACAACTTAAGCGGGGGCCACCCCTACATTTGCCAGGGCAGCCAACAGTCAAGGGAGACCTTTGTAGCAAGGGCATCATCTCCAAAAGGTTGACACTCCCCCTAACAAACTCCACACCCAGCTGGCACACACTTGCATTACATGCAATATTTTAAGTTAAAAGAGCTGGGTGTGAGGCAAAACACCATGCTGAGATGATCAGAATTAACAATGGGAACCCAGGTCACTGTTCTGGCCATCTCAGTTGTGCTTTGGACTGGAGGGGCAATGTCGGCTCACTTTGCAATACTTGACGGTGTTTCAAGTCAAAAACACTCAAAAAGTGACTTTGAATATAAACTATTTTGACAGAGTACAAAAGACAACACAAACCTTGTTTTGTGCGCCGCTGGTCCTTCAGCCTTGGCGGCCAGTCTTCTTTTAGAGACCATTGCCGGGATCTCCGCAAGAGACCCCAATAGGTAGGGATGTGGCCAACACACCCCCCCACCGTGAGCCCCCTGCGAAGGCCAGCTCCTTAGTCCCCAGCGTGGATGGCCATTGTGGTTTTCTGATGCTGTTGCGCACCAGCTCTGTATGACGGAAACACGTATTGAAGTTATTATAAAAAATACTTATATATATATATATATATATATGTGTGTGTGTGTAGGTGATTACGCTTACAAATGATTAAACCAAATTGCGTGTTTCTCTAGTTTGTAGTTCGCTGGTTTTGTAAACCACATAAACCCTACCGAAACCAACGCATCTGGTTTTTCATACTGCCAATTCATATAAAATCCTCAGCGCTCGTGTTTGATTTAAAAAATAAAAAAAGAACTATTAAATTATTAGGACATCTAATTTTTGACGACACGTCAAGTCACTTTAGTAATACAACATCGGTACGGATGAAGTCACGTTAGGTACTTCGATTAAACAGGTTTATTAAACAATTTATTGAGTTGTATACGGAATTCAGTACTCTTTAGTAAACTTTTAGACCACGTTTAAACCACGTTACACTGATATTTTTACTCTATATAATTAACAAACACACTTACGTGGCTCCAACTACAACCCCCAAACTCGCAATGAGGGAAATTGGGAATCCGGCCTTTTTTAACTTTTTCAACCAACCGGATGGGCGCTTGCAATTAGGAATGACGTCACAGGAGGGTTTGCCTCAGTCGCACTGATTTCTTTTTGTAATCCTTTACGATTGCTGTTTGTCAAGCTGTAATATCATCATAATCCATTCTCAATAAATGCCATTAACAATAATTTTATTTGCTTTTCTATCGCTTTAGTATTTTAAAAAGCTTTGTTAATTTTACTTTGATTGGTTTATTTTTTAATGGTATAACCCTTAAGGGGGAGGAGTTACAATCTACAAAATGGTATAGATGCACAGTGGAGATCAAAATTAGAGAATTTATGGACACTTTTCCAGAAATTAAATAAATTTGAAGAAAAAGTATACAGGCCCTTGTTTTAAATGACATCTGCGGCCACAGGACATCACTAATGTTGCTATGGTTACCGCCTTTACCCTGATTCACGAGGGTAAGCTTATAATGATTCATAATTTGAAAAGTCTTGCTTAATTTGGCATACATGCGTTTTGTATGTTTGTGTGTTTTTAGCAGATGTAGAGAGTGGAAATTCAGCGGTCAGGAGGTCTTATCTGTGCTGAGGTCTCAGGATTGTGTTTGATATCATGTTTCCATCAAGCATTAACAGTTCCGCTTCACCAGAGGGCACTGTTGACCAACTTATGAAAATGACAGTGACAGGTTTTGTCACTGTCATTGTCACTGCACTTAATGTATAAACACTCTGTATACATTAAGTGCACAAAGTGCAAACAGACAGCACAAGACAGTAACGCAGACCAATACACAGTTCTATATAAAAGTGATGTAGTGATTGTGTAAAGTGACAGTGCAAAATTAAAAATAATAAAATAGTCCAATGGCAGTAGTGTAATTTGTAATGAGTTATTATGTGTTTAGCAGCCTGGTGGCATGGGGGAAATTACTGTTGCAAAGTCTGATCGCGAGGGAGCGAATGCTTCGGTACTGTTTACCAGACGGCAGAAGGGTGAAAAGTGTGTGTGAGGGGTGTGTGGGGTCATCCACAATGCTGGTGGCTTTGCAGATGCAGCGTGAGGTGTAAATGATTTCTAGTCATCAGGATCACTTCAAATGACCTCACATTTCATTAGTATGTTTCACACACATAAAAGTTCTAAATGCTGCTTTTAAACACACCCACTACAGTTCTAAATGCTGCTTTTAAACACACCCACTACAGTTCTAAATGCTGCTTTTAAACACACCCACTACAGTTCTGAATACTGCTTTTAAACACTCTTGCTGCTTGTACAAATGGTAAGTCAAAAACAGATGTTTGGTGGGATTCTCACCCTGCAGGAGACTGACTGGTCACTTTGCATATTTCACAGAAGAGGCTATTCTGACCCCTGTAGCCCCATTTTTACTCTCATGTTTCTCAGATTATTCTCTAATCAATAAAAAGAGAAAGAAAATCTCTGTTCTCTTGCTTGTTCTGGTTGCTGTTACTAACTGGCAGTCTGTGAGATTCAGGAGGCTTAAGACTGAAGTGTATAGACAGAGTTCATATAATGCAGAAACATTATCTTTGACAGCTGCCGTTTCTGTGATGAAAAAAATGCCACAACTGTGTCGCTAATATAAACATCTCTTACATGAATCTCCCAGGTTCCTATAATGACTTAAATGACCTATATGTTTCTATGTATTTAATGTATATTCTTTTTCACTAGTATTACATTTTGTACAAAAACGTTAAGTATACTTTTATTTCTTAATGTTTTAAAAAGGTGTACGAGAAATCAAGTTCCCATAATACCCTGCGCGTTTCGGTGACAGAACGCCATCTTCCATCCTCCTTTGCGCATGCGCGCTGACATCAGGGCGAAGTCTCTTCGTTCAGTCAGTGTCCGGCTGTCGGACGAGCTCCACCGAGCGACCGACCCGTAGACCGAGTGCAAAATGTGCAAGGGAAGATTCGGGCTCGGGAATAACGTCAGAAAATCGCGTTTATCTGTGAATTAACCATGATATCTTGGAGAAAGCGCTGAAGGTGAGACATTTACGAGATCTTGACGGTGTTTCATTCGTTTAGCAATCAGCTGAAGTTCCTCTGAACGCAGGCGACGCGACGCAACGCGCGTTGTAGTTTGTTGCGTCGCGTTATTTGAGTTCAGAAAAAACATTAAAATAACAGGCACATCTCAAGAGCCTAAACAAAACGACAGATTTCAACATGGGAAGATGACTTTTAACTGAACGGAAGGTCCGAGAGCGTTAGATGTGTGTGTGGTTGTCCAGGCTCTTTGTCACCCGGACGGGCGGAGCTTTTCTCTCGGGTGTATAAGGGCTCTGCGGTGTTTGGACGGGTTTTGTTTTTATTAGATGTTCTGGAGGCATTTAAAGCCCGTTTAAATGATTGCCGCGACAAACATGTAGTTTTGCGCTAAAACGGTATTGAGTACAGTTGTTTACTACAGTAACGTGTGGTAAGCAGCTCTCAACCACCGCTGTCATCACACCGATAAACAAAACCCACATTTACTCCATGTGATTTTACTGTAGTAACGATAACTGAAGTGATTATGGAAAGTATTGTCGTGGTGAATTTGGGTAGAGTTTTGATAGTTATTAGTTTAGCAACAGTCTGAACTGGCTCAGAAACCAGCGGGTCTCTGTTTCAACACCCAGTCAGCTGAAAGAAACGCTGAGGAAGTGAGGGTGTATTTATAGGGGTGTTGTGAATCAGCGGGGCTTTGGAGGTGTCAAAGGCGCTTTCTGATTGGCTGATGTCTCGCCATCTGTGATTGACAGTTTAAATCGATTATTAAGTGCATTGATTGATGACTCGCGTTGCAGATTATTTAGTGATTCGTGTAATGGTTCTCAGCCTTTTTGGTGGATAAAAGTATGACTTGTATTGCTGTAGTTGTTATTATATTAAATGCGCGCTGGCTGCTGGCCTTTATAAATGATATAGTAGAATATATTATAATATGAACCTAGTGATAATTTACGAAATGCTACACACACCCACAATTGCCAAAAATGTTTGACAGCTCACTTGAGCTGCGTTTAGAGTCAAGTACATTTATTTATTGCCATGCGCACACAGTAACACTGTACCACTAAATGCCTACTTTGTTTCCACGAAACCCTTTTGATTTTACACTTTTGGAAGACACCTGTAATACCTAAAAATGCTGTCTAGGTAGACATTTGATTATATAATATATTCTATAAACACCCACTGAAGTTTTGCTGTTGTATAAGCGTGATATATATGACAGATGTTGAAGTTTAACAGTATTCAGAGTGGAAGAACTGTACTGGTCTCTGTATGACAGATGTTGAACTTCAACCTGTAGGTAAAGCAATGTAGTGGCAAAAAAGTAAACATGATTTTTATTTGGAATACATGCACTAATTTGTTCATGATGAGATGAGGACTGTGTATAACTGCTTGAGCTATACGGTCACACATACATGATTTGAGAATAAGCAGGAACGTCACCGGCTGATGATAGACGGAGGCGCTGGGTAAGCGAATTTCACTTGCACATACAGCTACTCAGACTGACTACTAACTGACTTTTTAGGCATATTGTGTGTTTATTCATGTCATAGACATCCAAATAATCACAAGAGTACAACAATAAAAGTTTTCTGCACTAATGGAAACATATAAATGAATCAATAATACCTGATGGCATTCTCCTTTGTTGTGTCGGTTGCAAAGTGAAAGTTCATAATATTTAGTCCATCAATTTGAAGGCTTTTACCCTAAATGGTGTACATACTGTCACCTACTAGCATAGATTATCAACACCTTCTCAACTTGTTTCTAACACATATTCTGGTGTTTAAAAACTTGGGTCAGTCGTGGGATTTAAACCTCAGGACTGAGAAGGTTAAAGTAAATAGGGTCAGTTTTGATGTTAACTGTAATAAGTGTGTTTGTGTTTCAGGGTGTTTCAACAGCCTGTTAAAGCAACATTATGACAAACACCAAGACATGGACAGCTTTGAGACAGATCTCACGGTGTACGGCCTGAGACGGCTCCATATCAGCACTTCTTGTTCACCCTCTGGTGTGCTGAAAGTGGGAGGAGCTGTCGCTCAGACACATCATGATGATTGACTGAAGTCTGTGGAGATACCCTCACAGGATTTGAGCATGCCTGGTAACATCTGAACCCCCGACCTGTGGACACAGAACATGGCGCAGACCAGCCTACTACAGGGTAAACGCTTCTACTGCAGGGAGTGGGTCTTCCACAAGATCCAGCACTGCCTCCAAGAGAAAACCAACAACCTCACCATTCCAGGACTAACAGAAGCGCCCAGTTCTGCCAGCAGTCCACCACCTGGAGTGGGGAAGGGTGGATCCTGGGGGGTTCTGCTGTTGGGCGGGCCTGGCAGTGGAAAGACGGCTTTATGTTCTGAGTTACTGTGGCCCAGTTCTGTTCATGGCCTCCACCATGGGCTGCACCAGCACTGTCTGGGGTTCCACTTTTGTCGCGCAGAGGACTCGGACTCACTATGCGTGAGCCGGTTTGTCCGCAGGCTGGTATCTCAAATATGCCAGTCTCAACTGGTTCCAGAATACAAGGAGAAAGTGAGAGAGCAGGCGGTTCAGAACAGCCTGCAGCCCGGAGAGTGTGAGCGGAACCCATCAGAGAGTTTCAAGAGGTGAGTAATCAATTACTTGCCCAAATGTTTTCTATTACACAGAAAGATGTTGTGAGGACTGAAAACATTACCTGAACAATTAATTTAAAGAACGATTAAAAAGACTGAACAATTGTATTCACTTTTATTTTATTAAAATAAAACTCTTTGTGTTATCTCCAGCTTGTCATAATCATAAATGATCATAAATCTCTGGGTGTGTGTTCATGACTTGCAGTGTGTGTTCACTTCTCACCAGTAATGGGTTAAATGCAGAGGTCACATTTTAAGTATGAGTTACCATATGTGACAAAATGTCACTTTAACTTTTAAACACTGATGGTGTTATGTGGACAGTGCACATGTGTGCTCTGTGTGAATGAGTTGTTTGGACACACACACTCACTGCTTTCTGTGCAGCTGGGGTTGCTTGAATAAACACTCACTTGTGTTTGTGAGGAAGGTTAGTAGGTTAGATGTTTTTGGTGCTAAATAACCGGACAGACAGTCTTGATTTGCTATTAGTTTGCTGTTTAGTTTTAAGTGATCTTCGGTCTGATGAGGTACAGCGTGTGTTGTGTGTGTGTGCGTGTGTGAGCTCCACTCTCAGTGTTTTCATTGTGAGTGCTGCATCCATGAGTGAAGGTCTTACATCTGCAGGCTGCACATGACCTCCAGAAACTCTTTCAATTGAATCTGAGTCCAGATCTGATGAGTTTACTGCAGCTGTATTGAAAGATGTTTTGAACAGTTGTGTGAATTCTCTTCAGGTAGTTTAATGATGTCAGCATTTGATTTATTTACTTTCAAATTAAAAACAAGATATCTCTGTCTTTCTTCGTCTAAGAATATACAGTACAGAAAGAATATTTTTATTATGTTCTGACAGCTCTCTGTCAGTTTTATAGCTTTATCATATTGTCACCCAACTCAGTGCCGGATTTGAGTCTGTTTCTCATGTATAATTTCAGGTTTGCATTAGGCTGGATTTGTGAATAAATGACTATAAGCACTTTATAATATTAGCGTTTTAATTTGTTTAGTCAGCTCTTTGTGCTGACAAGCGCTTGATTTGTTTAAGCTTTAGTGTAATCATATTTGTATAGTTTATTAAATGAGAGATTCTTTAGGCATGTGAATGATTCGTTTGGTTCTCTCTTAGTTTGTGTATCCTGCCTCCATCTCTTCGTGTTGTCAGGGGGGCAGTTGTGGCTTACTGCGTGTGTTCACTCCTCACCAGTGATGGGTTAAATGCAGAGGTCAGGTTATGGGATATGGGTTACTAACCTAACAAAACATGTCACTTTCTTTGTGAGCAGAGGTTTAAGTGTGTAAATACTTGTTGTGCTTTAGTTCTGCCTGAGTTTTTGATGAAGCCTCATGTGTAAAATGCTGCCACACACTCGGGACACGCGAAGTTTAAAACTTAAAATAAACAAAAGTTGTTTTTGAGTGTGTGTGCTTGCGAGTGTGTTTGTGTATGTGTGAGGATGCTCTGACAGAAATTGACAGAGGACAGATGGGGGCTGCATTTCTTGAAAGCATGGTAAGCCTAAGTATGTTGTAGTACCAGTTGGCACCAGTAGTCTGTTCAGTCGACTTAGGCTCACAATGCTTTAGAGAAACACAGTTGGGTGTGTTAGGGGTTGATCGTGTAATGAAAGAACTAATGAAGCATGAAAGGGAGAATCTCTGTTTCTGTCTGTTTGCCTCTGGAGTCAGCAGTTCTGGGGAGGGGGGTGTTAGGGTTTAGACAGATCATGTAGCATTGCAGCTGGGATGCAATGGGATGTCTGTCAAATAAATGCATGTTGCAGTCCATCATAGGCCTCACTGGCGCTCTCTCTCTCTTTCGCTGTCTCGCTCTCTGTGGTTGGTTGAGGCTGTAATGTGTGTGAGATGAAATGTCAGATCCGCATTCATCTCTGTCTGCTTCACTCCCTGCGTCTTTTTTTCAGATGCATAGTGAGATTATGAGTGCTGTTAGTGCTTCAGCTGCCGGTCATGTGCAAAATTACACCTAGAGAGATTTCTGCAGTGATCAGATGTCAGTTAAACAGTTACCAAAGTGATGCTACATAGACACACAGAGTCACAGAGTCAGCAGCTGGTACACACTCATGTGAAACATTGAGATGTCTAGCTTCTGAAAAGTGTATTGGATGTGTCTTCACCTGGACACACACTCCTAACAATGGGATGAATGTGTGTGTGTGTGTGAATATGTGTGTCCTGTCGCACTGCAGAATCAAGAGAAACTGTTCATTAAATTAAATTTAATGAGAGTGATTGGCAGGGCACTATCAAGAACAATTTCATTTTATTGAAACCTTTACAAACAGATGTTGTTTTAAATCAATAACCAATTACTGCCTGAATCTGTCAGATTAGTTACTGAATTTCAATCTGAATCTCTAATTTCCTAAATGTTCAAGTTAAAGTTTTAGCACCTATTGCTCATTTGGTTTTTAACGTTCCCGATTGTTAATCTTTAATAATTTAGTTTAATGTGCTTAAGACTACAAATAAAGACTATTAGTAAGACTCAAAGTATAAACATTGTGACAGTGTTCTGTTTTTTGGGTGTCCTGACCAGCCCGACACATCAGCACTGCCTCAACAAATGGAGTGAGGTTCAACTGTCTGTTTTGATGTCCAATGACAAATGGGCCAAATGGCATGTTCAGGGGCAGCAGTTATGGTTCAATCACATTCTTTTGTTGTGATGTTTTGTTTACTGTGTAGAAGTGACTGAAGTGTCTGTCTGTGTCAGGTGTGTGCTGCTGCCCTTGTTGAGCTGCAGGAGTCCGTCTCAGGCACTCTTCATGCTGGTGGACTCTGTGGATGAAGGTTCTTCACGGGTGGACAGAGGTCAGAGGTCAGAATGCATYGCTGAGCTGCTGGCCGYCCATCACGAGCTCTTCCCACCCTGGCTGCTGCTCATCTGCTCAGCACGCAGACAGAACAAACACATCACCAAACTCTTCACAGGTACACATCTCATACACCTGCTGTGTGTGTGTTTGTTTGCTCGCTCTCACCTCTGCTGTGTGTGTGTGTGTGTGTGACACCTGTTTCACACACTCTCTGTTTGCAGTTGAATGCGCTGTGGAAGCAGCACCAGTGATTGTGGCTTCACATATAATGCATTTACAGAGCAAGTCAAACCATTTTGACCAGATTATTTTTTATGGCAGCTCTTAAATATGTAGCTTTTTGCTTCATCCCAGGATTAAAGTAATATTGATGCAGAAATGATGTCTGCACTGCTGCACCAGACCTTTCCTGCAGTGCACTGGAGAAACCGCATCCATGTGCATTGTGGATGCTCAAAATCTGTTAACATGGTCACGGAAACAAAATGCAGCATACACACAGCAGTATGTGTGAGACAGGCATCAGCCTCACCTCTGGTGTGTGTGTGTGTGTGTGTGTGCGTGCATCAGACAAAACTCTAAATGTCTTTTCTGATTGGTTCTTGTGATTTTGGTGAAGTGTTTTGGATTTTAAGAGACAGAGACTATTAAAACATTACTTTCCATGACACTTTCCAAAACACTGGAGCTGTGGTGATGGAAGAAGAGCAGATCTGTGTGTTTGTGCTGCTTATAGCTGGATCTCAGACTGAATGAGTTTCTCAGCGCCTACAGCAGGAAATGAGCTCCAGATGTGAGTGGATTTCTAATGAACGGAGAGACTGTGTGTGTGATCTGAGGACAGTGTATGGATTTAGTTTCTGCAGTATCTAAAACATCAGGCTGTTCTTATTCAGTAACTGAGAAATAAGTAAAGGCTTTGGCACACATCTGTGTAGGTTCAAATTGTTCACACAATTTGCATGATTCGATTGGTTGTCTGGAAATGAAGTAAAGAGTTAATTGGCTGTGAGTGAGAGAGGAGCAATAATGTGTGGTCATTTCAGAGTAGTCACAGTTACTGCATGCAATGTTTAAACTAAAATTGTCATACCGAAAAAACAACAACTCACAAATTCATTTAGAAAGAGAGCAGGTGAAGTTAGTAGAGAGAGGCTGATGTTATTTTGTATAATTAGAGTCTTGTTCTGCATTTCCCTGTATAAAAAACAACTTGTTTTCATCTGGTGATAATTGTTCTTGTCAAACTCTAAACACAGAAGTAAATCTTTAGAGATAAAAACTAAATATGGAAAACAATATGTAAATATTTTGTGTGTACAGTATGTACATTGCAAATACAGACAGATTGTGTGCTTCTTTTATCAAAATTTGAATATAAACTTCTGTTTGATGA
The DNA here is from genome assembly GCA_036877625.1 of Ambastaia sidthimunki. Classification (NCBI taxonomy): domain Eukaryota; kingdom Metazoa; phylum Chordata; class Actinopteri; order Cypriniformes; family Botiidae; genus Ambastaia; species Ambastaia sidthimunki. The sequence continues at coordinate 21,020 of JAZGTK010002406.1, read as the reverse complement.
TGTGATGATAATAAAGTTTAAAATGTGTATATATATGAATCAGGAAAGAGTAAACGTGTTTCAGAAACAGAGAGTGAAGCAGCTGGTGTAGTGATAGATGCTCTTATTAATGTAGCTGAGAGTGCGAGTGGAGGTGTAGTCAGGAAAACAACATCCAACACACTTGTGACATGTTTTAACAGACATTCATTTTTTTAACTGGCACTCTCAGCCTCACAACTAGCACTTCTACAGCACTTTTCCCAACACTGCGCACTAGCCGCTGATGGTAGCATATCAGACATGTATTCGTTTACAGTGAAATAGTTTGGAAATGTTATAGTTTCGGACAACAAAGCACATCGTCTATATTAATAAAACACATGGTTTAAATGAAATCCTAAGAGGATACTAAGATGCTCTGTTTATATTTAGGTACAGCACAATTCATACACAAATATGATTCAGAGTGGTGCAAACTGAATGGAAATTTGTTGTACTATACATGATATACAGCCTTTAATACTGTTGCTTTAAATGTTGCATCAGTGATTACTCTGTGAGTAATATGTGTACTATGCCCAAGGGTCTTTGCTGCCCCCCTGTGTCTGTCCTCTGCAGTGGTTGTGATGAGGAGTTAAAGTCCTGTCACACGTCATGCTAACGGACTGAAGCCCCTTGATTTAGTGTGAGAGATTTTGCAAGATTTAAATTCACTTCATTCTGCAGAAAGAGCTTGAAGAGAGTGGTGGTCTTTCCTGGAATAAGAGAATCCTATTATGTTACATTAATGTTATGATACAGTGAGAGCAAAGCACATTTTCTGCAAGTGTTTATGTTGTATTACTTTGCTGGGACCCTGTTCTCCAAATTCACAGTAATAAAACAACATGAATAACTAGTGAAGCAGTGTTTTGCATGCTCACGCATGACCTTCTTTTTGTGTTTAATGATTTTGAGTGTGTCTCTGTGACACACACACACACACACACACTCTCTCAGCTGCTGCATGTAATTTGAACACACATATTGAGCTTTGAATTGGGCAGCTTGGGCTGATTCAAGTGTATTTTTAGGAGCTTTTGCTCTGTTTGGAAGCAGCTCGAGTCACATAATTACAAACATGAGGCAGATGTTGGAGTTTGTAGGGGGTTGAGGACAAGCAGTGTTTCATTCATGCTCAACCATCAGCACATACAGAGACACAAGTTTAAGTCTGTGTGCTGCTGTTTTTAGATCTAATGGTCACAGAGGCCAAATCATCTCCAGATGATCTTAGAGACAGTCAGTGGCTATAAAGGCAGTAAAGATAGCAGAGGTCAGGTGATCTAGAATTTGATCAATGTTTGAAGTCATACTGAGATTGCAGACTGTGGGATCTGTACACATCTGAACACAGTGTTGAGACAGTGTTGAGATCTCTCTGACACCCTACAGATGTTTCTCACATTGAGTGCATTGTAATAAAGTGATGTGAAATGCAGAACAATCTTTGCTTCACATTAAACATCAAACGATTGATCACCTTCGGCTGTTTGACGTGCTGATTGACAATGCATTTCACGCTAGCACATTCAACATACTTTCCATCTGATCAGCTTAAAACCTTATGTTAGAAAAATCATATTACCACAGACTTTAAAAGCTGATTGAGAAACAATGTACAAATGTATTTCTGCACTAGAAGCAGTACAGACAAGTTTGATGTTGTTTTGCTAAAAGAAAAGATGGTCATTGGTTGTGCTTGTTTGTGGACAAGAAACACTGGGAGTATATAAGTTAATATATAATATAAGTTACTCACGACACAAATAAACCTGATTTCAGATAATATCAGAATGTTTTCATTCCTGCATACTTTAACACTCTGTAAGAATAATAGCAAGTTACATACAGATAATGCAAATCAGCCACATATATGAACTTGTCCAGAGTTGTGTCCATATCATGTTTTAAAAGTAACCTTAATCATACACGTGTGCAGTTGTGACATTGTGGTGTTTAAAGTTTCAAAACGAAGTAAACATAACTAAGGACTTTGCATACTGTTTTTTTATTTCAGTGTAATCATTTTTCATAAAATATTTTAGATGTCACTATGTATTTACATATCATTTTAACATAAAATTGTAGTGCACACGAAAAAATAATTAGTGCTGACTAGTACAGTGTGAGTAATAATAAATAATAATATATATATCATAATATTGTATTAATATTGTATTATATTTAATATATTAAATATTAGTATAAATTTGTAGTATGATGCATGCTGACTATTCTTCAGTGCATTTACTGGTAGTGTTTCTTTTGTGTTTCGACATCCTTTGCTTCCACGCCACTGTCTCGCCGTTTTGGGTAACAACAGCAGATCTTTTAAAGCGCAAATGTAACAGACCGCTTGAATGCAGGAAGATGGAGAAAAAAATGGTCACGCTAATAAAAAAAAAAAACACTTTGTCTGTGTGTATAACCGATCCTACCTGGTTTAATAGCTCCATATGGTTTCGATTGGATGAGCTTTGAACATTTGCGCATTTATTCACAATTAGTGTTAAAGGACCCTTAGAAACAGTCTTTTACTTTTGAAATTCTCCATTACTCTCTCGTTCTGTTTATAGAAACAGTTGAAATGTATACAGGCACATGCACACACTCTCTATACTTGCATTTAAATAATTTATTCCTGTTTACACACCTGAAGGCTACTCACAATGGTTATCCTTGTGTAAGCCTTTCTGTCTGTAGTTTTTATTTTTATAGATGATTTTATTCATGGTTGAAGATCCAGTTTCCAGCCCTCAACATCTCATGAACTTGAGTGTGAATCTAATAGTTGTGTGAATGTTCTCTTCCTGCTGCAGTGTTTTGACCTGTTCTTCAGGCAAACCTAACTGAACATATTTTTTTATAAAGTAATATAACTGAGCATCTTCATGCAATCACAAGATGGCTTTCATGCAACAGTCTAAAGATGAATGTTTGTGTGAACTGAATTCATAGTAATTATTGCAGACAAGTATTGCAAATAGTCGTTTTTGGGACACACAGAGAATTATAGATTTTACAAGTTTATTTAAGTTTTGCATCAGTCTAGTCAGAATGAGTTCTTGTTTTGTAAACGTCACATGATGAGAACATTATCCCGGGCCTCAGCCATGTTTGTGGTTCCTGGTTTGAGACCAGCAGGTTTAAGAACTTTTTCCTCAGTGGAAACATGCTGGACAGGGCCAGATTGGGCATCTCTTACCCTATTACTGGAAACAGGGTAACAGTTTCCTTCACCCCAGGCCAGTGATTGAAGTGAAAATAACAGTAGATGTGTTTTTGTAGTTTAGCCACTCATTTTTATTTTTTAGTGTAGGTGTTTGTCATGATAGAGCTTGGAAAAGATCTTGAACCCTCAGATGTTGTTTGACTGTACTGTGCTTTCAGGAAACGAACTCAGACTTTACCAAGATGATCAATAATTAATACAGTGATAAAGTGATTTGACATACAGTTACCCTGTATTTTAAACCATGTGAATTTTTAACTGGTGACAGCGTTCCAAAGCAAACATCCCTTCAACCTACTTAAACAGATGAGCTAGTAATGTGCAGGCCCGCTGGCTAAATAACATACTTGGGTCATCTGTTCCACTGCTCCACTTTAAGTCCCCCTACAGACCTCCTCCTCTTTCAGCCTTTCTATTTCCTTCATCAAAGTGCCACACATGGCACATGGAGACTGCTGTGTGTTTTGAATAGCTGGGGTGAAGGGCTGGGTCAGTGGTTTCCTAAATGGTATCCTATGGGATAAGCCATGGAAAATACCCAACTAATGACAAACAACCCTCAGCCGGACCGGGGCCCAGAAAGAGATCTCCAACCTGCGGCCAGTGTAGATGTCCACCAGTCAAGATTGTTATTGTATGTTACACTTAAGAGAAATGTTACATATTAACTGGAAAATTAAAGCCAAAAGGATAGAAGAGAAGAAAGATAGTAGGGAAGGTGGGATGGTTTTCCACAGGTGTGCTTCTGTTGTCATTGGTGCTCCGGTTTAAATTTCACACAGGTTTTATTTGGGAAACCTCAGCTGTTGACAGCAGCCTGGGGCCTAAAGCACCATAGACAAAGAACCCAGAGCCCTCTTTGAAAGACGAGCTTTATATAATCTCAATAAAAAGGGGTATTGTAAACGTTTCATACAGAAAAGATGTAATCAGTGTTTTGTTGTGTTGCTGCTTTATCTGTTTCTTGAAAACTGTTTTGCCATTTGGAAAGTGTATTGTGTTTATTTGTGTTGGTTGTTAATGCATTACTTTCAGACAGGAAACAGCTGTTTTTATCCCCTTTCCCATAGAAAATGTGGAATTGATTGTTTCTGCATGTGGCCAAATACATTAAATAGGAAAATTGTTTTGCATCTCTCAGTGGGATCTACAGAAAACATATGTAAAGAGTCTCAGAGAAGGTCATGCTCCTTCCTTTTTGTTGACCCCAGCGAAGTCTGAGTCTATGGGAACTGTAAATCTGTACATACATGCTTGTTTTGTCATTTGGGACCCTGTTAAACAGACAAGCTATCCTAGATAGAACTATGGAATTTGAAGTTATTTGAAGCAGAACACTGAAGCTGTTGACTGAATCTGTTGGCAGAAGAACTTGTTTGTAAAACCCACAGTGTTGCTGTGTTCTTTAAATGTTTTTTTACAGTTAACATGAAACCTCTGAATATTATATTGCGTGAAGTTGCAGATGTGTCCTAGTTCTGCCACAGGAGAAAATGAAACATTCCATTCATTTTTTGCAGGAAACATTTTCTTCTTTACCTGTCACTTCTAGACTAAAGTTTGTTTTGCATGTTCGTGTAGTTTACTATAGTAGTTTTTGCTGCACTATTACTAAAAAACGTAGCAAACGTAGCATGCTCTTTGTATGAAGACATGTTTTACTGTAATAGCTACTTCACCATCTTAGATCTGAAGATCATGTCTCAGTTAACTAGAATTCAGCAAATACTTTTACATTATGCACTATGTCTATATCTCATTCTTAAGTTAATGCTCATAGCCATCAAATGATTTGTCCCTTGGATGTTAAAGCAACTGATTTTGTGTAAACTTCAATAGTGACCAAAGCTAATCATCTGTTATCTGTCTGTTCTTTATTGTAGGTTTTCGAAAGATCAGCCTGGATGACCTGCGGAAGGCATACATTGTCAAAGATGTGCAACAGTACATACTACACAGGCTAGACCAGGAGGAGGCACTACGGCAACATCTCACCAAGGAGACAGCTGAGATGCTAAACCAGCTTCACATCAAAAGCAGTGGCTGCTTCCTTTACCTTGAGCGTGTGCTCGATGGAGTCGTTGAAAACTTCATCATGCTTCGGGAAATTCGAGACATACCCGGGACTCTGAATGGACTCTACCTTTGGCTCTGCCAGAGACTGTTTGTCAGAAAGCAGTTTACCAAAGTCCAGCCTATCCTCAATGTAATTTTGGCTGCCTGCAGGCCGCTGACTATCAAAGAGCTCCATCATGCAGTCTGGACTAAAAACATGACTCTGACCATGGAGGACTTTCAGAAAAAAATTGACATTCTCTCCAAGCTGCTTCTTGATGGACTGGGTGGTACTAGGATCCTGTTTCACTACAGTTTTGCTGAATGGCTTCTGGATGTCAAGCACTGCACACAAAAGTACCTTTGCAATGCAGCTGAAGGACATCGAATGATGGCCATGAGTTACACCTGCAGAGCGAAGGAGCTTAAACCCTTGGAGGTGCAGGAGTTTGCACACCATCTGATCAACTCTAACCTGCAGATTGAGCCCTTTAATCTTGCCCTTTGGATGGTTTGGAATGGCACGCCTGCTAAAGATTCCCTGTCAATCTCCATACCAAAAGAACAGGAGGTCCTCCAATTGCTGGTCAAAGCTGGTGCTCATGTAAGCAATGCAGATGACCAGTCTTCAGGCATTGTGCAACAGGCCCTGGAACGTGAGGACTGTATTCAGACTCTACTAGATAATGGGGCTTCTGTTAATCAGACTGACTCCAGTGGGAGAACTCTACTGGCCAGCGCTGCATACAGTGGAAATCTGGATGTTGTGAACCTCCTTATCTCCAGGAAAGCCAACATAGAGTTGAAGGACAACCATGGACAAACAGCACTTACGCTAGCAGCTAGACAGGGTCACACCAAGGTGGTCAACTGTCTTATCGGGTGTGATGCAAACATCAACCACATGGATAATGACGGATGGACAGCCCTTCGGTCTGCAGCCTGGGGAGGTCACTCAGAGGTGGTGTCTTCACTCCTGTATGCGGGCGCTAAGGTGGACTGCACAGACGCAGACTGTAGAACTGCTCTGAGAGCTGCTGCTTGGGGAGGTCATGAGGATATTGTCCTTAATCTTCTCCAGCATGGAGCTAAAGTCAATAAGGCAGACAATGAAGGGAGAACTGCTTTAATTGCTGCAGCATACATGGGGCATCGAGAAATTATGGAGCATCTGCTGGATCACGGGGCCGAGGTGAATCATGAGGATGTGGATGGCAGAACAGCACTCTCTGTAGCCGCTCTCTGTGTCCCAGCCAGCAAGAGCCACAGCACTGTCATGAGCCTACTAATTGACCGTGGAGCTGAGGTGAACCACTGCGACAAAGACTGTATGACCCCACTTCTTGTGGCTGCCTACGAAGGCCATGTGGATGTAGTAGATCTGCTTTTAGAAGGAGGTGCTGATGTTGATCACACTGATAATAATGGGAGAACGCCTCTGCTCGCAGCAGCGTCCATGGGACACGCTTCTGTTGTCAATACTCTGCTATTTTGGGGCGCTGCAGTTGACAGTATTGACAGCGAAGGCAGAACCGTGTTAAGCATTGCATCTGCACAGGGGAACGTAGAGGTTGTCAGAACTCTGCTGGACAGAGGGCTGGATGAAAACCACAGAGATGACGCTGGCTGGACACCATTACACATGGCAGCTTTTGAGGGACACAGACATATATGCGATGCCCTCATTGAACAAGGTGCTCGCTGCACAGAGGTTGACAATGATGGGCGGATCCCTTTGGTCCTGGCTGCACAAGAGGGCCATTATGACTGTGTGCACATCTTGCTGGAGATCAAGTCATGTATAGACCAGAGAGGGTATGATGGGCGAAATGCTCTGAGAGTTGCAGCGCTGGAGGGGCACAGAGATATTGTGGAGTTGTTGTTATGTCATGGGGCAGATATTGACTTCAAGGACGCAGATGGTCGTCCAACGCTTTACATTCTGGCACTCGAGAATCAGCTGGCCATGGCAGAATACTTTCTTGAAAACGGAGCCAATGTAGAGGCCAGTGATACAGAAGGAAGAACAGCCCTGCATGTGTCCTGTTGGCAGGGACATGTTGAGATTGTCAGGTTGTTACTTAAATACCATGCAGATGTGAACTCTTGTGATAACGAGAAGCGATCTGCTCTCCAATCAGCAGCCTGGCAGGGTCACGTGAAAGTTGTTCAGATTTTGATTGACAATGGCACTGTTGTAGACAACATGTGCAACCAGGGTGCTACTGCTCTCTGCATTGCAGCCCAGGAGGGACACTTTGATGTGGTTCAGTTTCTTTTGGAACATGGTGCAGATCCTAATCACGCTGATCAGTTTGGACGAACTGCCATGAGGGTGGCAGCCAAAGGTGGCCACATGTCTATTATTAAACTCTTGGAGAAATATGGTGCTTCAAGTCTCAATTGCTGCAACCCGTCTCCCATACACACGCTGGAGCAACAAACACCTGTATCGGTTACCAGTAAAGTTCAGTCTCTAACCATAAAGTCCAGCAGCTCTGGAAGTACAGGAGCTTGTGATATACATTCTGCAGGACGGGGCCAATCCAACGATCCCATTCACGCTTTCAGCTCACCCTCAGAGTCACCAAACTCAACAGTGGACAGACAAAAGTCCTCTCTCTCCAACAACTCACTCAAAAGTTCACAGAGCTCTTCACTGAGGACGACCTCATCCACTGCAACAGCCCAGACTGTTCCAATTGACAGTGTTCACGCTCTTTCCTTCATCGAGCAGATTCAGCAGCACTCACTGCCCCGCAGTCGGCAGTCCATTGTTTCCCCTTCCTCCACCACCAGGTCTGTCTGCACTCAGCCTGGCTCTCCACCTGCAGAGTTTGACTGGAGCCAGGTGAAACCAGGTCTCAAGTCCACTAAAGTGTCCAAGAATGGCAACAACTGCTCAAACAAAGGAATGTCCAGAGAAAATAAAAAGTCTAAGAGCAGCTTTCATGAGCAGGGCCAGGTACTGGAGTACGAGTTGACTCAGTTTGATAAAAAGCATGTTCTCAATAAGCCTGTCTCCAGCATTGCAGTGAAAGATCCTCAGTGTAAGATTTTGGTGGGTAAATCCATGGATTGTGGCCAATCACAGGAGCAGTTTTACATTCAGCCACAGAGCTGTGCTGAGAAAAAAAGGAACGGAATTATGACCAATCCCAACTACCATTTGCATGGAAACCAGGTATTTCTTGGGAGGGTTTCAGTCCCCAGAACTGTTTCAGGCAGAGGACACCAGGATCAATTAGACAATTACCCAATTGAGGAGACTGAAATAAGGTTTAAACAAGCCCTACAGCTGCAGATTGAAGGATCAGACCCTGGACTGAACTGCAAAAAAGAGACACCGTTATAAGTGGTGAGTATGTGCACATTGGTTCCACACATCTCTACTGTTACTAACATTGTAACAATTGCAAAGTGTTTTTTTTTGTAAGAATGCTGATACCTTATCAACATTGATTTGAAGTGAATACTGACAAAGTAGTGTTGTTACTCTTTCAGATGTCCTAATATTTGTTCGTCATTCAGAAAGAGCCCGTGCCAAAGTGAATGCTTTCATCTGCAAAAAACTCTGAAGCCATTTTCCACACTTCACTGTGGAACATCTTGGGAGGAAAGAGCATGAGAGAACTTGAGAGGGGAATATTGCTCAAGTGTGACGCAAACAAATACTTGTGCCTGTCGATGCCTCGTGGTGACCATGATGCACACAGATGCTTTTAATTTAATGCATTTAATATGCAGTTGATGCACTTTCTTCCTTTTTTAATTTTTTTTTTTAAAACAAAATTATATTTAGTTTTTTTGCCTTTTGATGCTTTGTATTCAAATTTCTGTTCAAATGCTTGTATTTGTGCACAGTGCCAGCAGGTTATCACTTTGAGTACATTCATCTGAATCTCATGGTAACGGTCACACTTCACCCTGGCATCACTACAACGTAAACATATTTGTAGCATCAATAAGAAAATTTTGTGTTGTGAGACTTCACAATTGCAAATTGTCATTATCATTGTTGAAAAAAAACGTGTTTTTTTTTTAATTGTGCTTCATAATGATGATTATTTTTATAGTCAGTATTCTTATATCAGTGAAAATACGGTATAAGTACATTTTGTTTTTCATTAAAATCATCAAAAGGCAGTACAATAGATACTGTGCATTTGTTTGGTATTACAATAATGGAAATTCTTAGTTGGCATAAAGTCACTATTTAAAAATATGCTTTATGCAATATGCTATGTTTACAGTAGGTTTTGTTTGTTTTTTCTTAGTTTACTCTTTTACATTTACTTTTGCTTGTACTGTATGCTAATATCAGGGTGCTATGTTTGGGCGTCATCTGTTTTATTTCAACAGGCTGAACCGCAGGTGTCTTTTTCCATTATCTGAACTGTTTTTGTACCATTATTGATGTTCTTTCAGAAGAGTTACTATGGCTTCACTTCATTATTTAGTCCCCGTGGGACCTGTTTTGTTTTTTTCTGTTGCTCTATTTACATATTTAAACTGTCGGTGTATTGTTAACTACAGAGTTTGGTGCTAAAATGCAAAGTTCTCAGCGAGTGAAGGTAACACGGCATGCTGCATCGGACAGCAGTAGTTTGTGTCAAGAGAAAGTGGCGTCATTTTAGTTAGGATCACCAAAAGGTCATCAGTTTTTACTCATGCCAAGCAGCAAACCACAGTAATGTTTAAGTTTCAGGGCATGGTTTGAAATGTATACTCCACAAGCCAAAGTTAAAACACAAGAAGGACACAGAGAAGAACAGGATCTTCTCTGAAGTCAGATCTCATGTCCGCGAGCCGTGGGTCTCTGTGGAGAGGAGTGGCTTTCAGACATCTGTGAAGAGGATGTGCTTAAGTCAGTATGGCCATATTGTGTTTAACTGCTTCAGAAAGCTTGTCTTGTCTTTCTTTTTGAAATTTGATTTCCTGTATTATAATGACATTAAGGTGCTTAATAAACATCTACTTTCCTGCCAAAGCAATTTGTTTGCGTTAATGTCTTTTTATTTACAGTCCATTTAATCGATGTCCTGGCAGGGTCACGTGTCAATTTAATTAATGTCCTTTTAATTAAGTTTGCTAAGTTAAGAAACAGAGGTTTAGAAGAAGAGCAGTCTCTCTTCTGTGTGCTTCTGAATTATTTCAAATCTTCAGTTGCTGAACTTTTCTGATCAGACTTGTGGTTTTACTATTGGGTGATAAAACAGGTTAAAGGTGCCACAGACACTTACAGTCGACCCCAAACCTCTGACACCATTATTGCCTCTGTTTCACATTATTACTTTAAAATTGAAAAATTTTAAATTAAAGATATTCCTAGAAAATATTCTGAATCCTAAATATTTCTGATTCATTTTTACATCAAAATGTTATTTTACTTACAGTTTTCAAAAGCTTACATTTTGAAGCTCAGGTTTCAGTGTGGTCTCAGACTTCACACCCAGTGTATCAAACTCCCACAGCATCATAGTTTCAGCATAGTTGCCTTGGCAGTATCACAAATGTTTTCATGCAAATGTGTAAAAACCGAGCTTGGTTTTAAATTATCCTTTTGAGGTTGAATCTTTAGAAAACTTTAGAGAAAAACATTTAAAATCCTGTATCCACAGATGTCATTTACCTTCATGTTTTTCAAGCTTGTTTGATTCAAAGTCTTTAGTGGAACACAGAAGATGTTCAGAAGAATGTTTAACAGCTGTAAAGTGGCATGAAAGTATTACGAATGTTTATCATGTGGCTTTATGCTGTAAATATTCTGAAGCCATGGGATTTGTGAGCTGTAGCTCAAATGTTTCTCATACTGGCAACGTTAAAACATTGTTTGCTTTCATATAAATTGAAATAACATGCACTACTTTTACATAACATTCATTAACATTCTATTCATGTTCCAAAGAAGAAACTCATACATGTTTGGGACAACATGAGTATGACTCAAAGATGACAGGTGTTTTATTTCTTATATATTTATAGTTTTGTTCTCTTTATTTTTCTTAAGGCCAGATTTCCATGAATTGATTGTCTCTTTTTAACTGAGCCTCAGTCTGTATCGTGTTGATTTTATGGATAAAATTTTGCTGTATTCCTGACAGATTATTTCATGATGGTGTGTTGATGTACCTGCAGCTGCTCTGTCTTTCTGATGTAAGTTTCCTGATTTGTTCTACAGATGGATGACAGTTCAAGAAGTGAAAAGGATTTTACAAAAAGCAAAAAAAAGGCCTTTAAAGTGAAGGGTGAGATGAAGAGACAGAGGCAGGACATGCTGGTATTACAGCACTTCTCCACACTCAGTGGTGAGGCAGGAATTACACTTGTACCCAGTTATATTTTTAACAATACAGAGTTATTTTTAACAGTGTAGAGTTACTTTTAACAATATTAGAGAATATTTTAACAACATTTGAACAGTATAGAGTTAATATCTAGCACAACATCTGCACATATGTGTGTGTGTGTGTGTGTGTGTGGTAGCAGCAGTTAACACTAGAGACGTGAGAGGTGTCAGTTCAGCATCAGCCAGCACTTATGATTGCCATATGAGCCAGTTAAACTTTCCACCACACACACTGGTGGTGATGTAGAGGATGCAGGGCTACGTCAGAGAGAGAATGACCCACATCCTGTTTCTGTTTTGCACAAGCTGCTGTTTATTATTGACAACAATATTCCAAAAACCATGAAGCTCTCAGTTTGTGTGTGTAATAAATCACAAACAATGTAAAAAATATTTTTTATTTTATTTAAATACAACAATGTTATATATCAAATATAAACAGTAGGTTAATGAGTATAACTGTTCTTGTATAATAAATTCATCATTTGTAAACTGATCTGTTTTTCACAAAACACACAAAACTTTCTGTTACGTGTTTGGTGCTGAAGGCAGGAACTGTTGAGCTGTTCTGTTTTGCACAGGGACCGTTTTTCATGTAACACTATTTAAAGGCAAAAGACGCTTTGATGTTGCTGTGTTCAGGGTTGTATTTATAGCATTTCCTTGATCACCCACACCTGTCAGACCCTAAAGAAATGAAGTGAGAACGCTTTAAATCTCCATGACTGATGGAGGACACAAACCTCTGATTAAAGAAACCATGTCGATGACATTCGTTACTCAAACGCTTCTGGCCCTGTGTGAACATTTATAGTTAATGGATGTAGAAATATATTGTAAAGTGAGTCAGAACACCACCATACACACCGGCGTGACGAATGAAGGAACTCAGATCAGAGTGACTGAAGTTTGTATGGTGACCTATACTCAGAATCTGACCTGCATTTAACCCATCCAGTGTGCACACATGAGAGTAGTGCGGTGAAAGACATCTGTTAACACACATGAAACCTAACGAGGTCATGTGACAGCAGAACATTACTGTCTGAACATTGAATTATACATATAGACGTCAAATATATCAAAGAACAGCAGTATCCGTTTCATTGTGACTTTAAAAATCTCCAGTTAAAGACAGAAAACACAGAGCACAAAATGAGAGTACATGAACGTGTATGGAGTATATATACTGTATGTCTTTGTAGTTATTTAAGGACCCTGATAAATTGCGTAACACGTGCAGTTTTATTTCTCGCATTTGTATTTTCCGTCTAGATATTTCCTGTCGAAACTGACAGCTGGAGCAGGACTAACAGACATCAGTACTTGTGATTGTTATTCTGAAGCAGCTGTTAGAAATCTCAGCACAAGAGCAGCTGCAGTTTCACTCTTTACCACCAGATGACAGTGAAGCACCAGGAAACCATTAAACGACCGAGAACCGTCACGTGACGTCTCGTGACGTCACACTCATTGGCAGGCCCTGCGCTTGCAGTGCTTTCATGGTGCTACCATTGATCAGAACTGCTAACGCAAAGCTGCACCCGTTGAGCTACAGGAGCACTCATGGTCTCAAAAATAAACGTTCTTCTGCATTTTCATTTAACATTCATTGTTATTAATTAACGTTCAAGTTTTACCGTCTGCTTTGTTCCTTTAAAGTTTCATATGTCTGTTTGGTATTATTATTACACGTTACATCATGACCAGATCACAGCAAACGCATCAGCATCTGTGTGTGTGTCAGGAGTTTTCCTCACTGTAGAGGAGTGATACCTGCCGTGTGTGTTTGCGTGCCCTCTAATAAACAAATCTGCCTCATGAGACACAGAACTTCTCATACCTTTAAAATCTCTTACAAGTTCCTACAAGTTCACAAATCATAATAATCATAATCAGAATGTTTTTTTCACTTCTCAACAAAGACTTTAAGCTTTTTAATCCTGATGAAATGATAGGACATCATTCAATGATGATAGGAAATGCATTTTGCTGACTAAATGTGTAGCACAAACTAAACTGCAACCAACATTTACAGCTACTGACTATAACCAATTAGCTTCTGTTATGGTTATTGCATTGACAACAAGCAAGCGGGTAACCACGCCCTAGCAACCACAAAACAACCTGCTGAAATCCTCTAAGACCATTTTAGCAAATCAGGAGTGACACCCTGGCAAACATTTCCACACAAACGTTACTGAAACACTGAAGATTGTTCTGCGGGCATCAGTGTTCTGTAAAAGATGTTCTTGTGTACCACGACTGAATCCCTCATTAAAAACTCTGAATATCTCTCAAACGTTTGATTCCATCAAATGACTTCTAGAAAAACCTCAAAAACGACAAATGTCAAACTAATGCGTTAAACAAGTAAATATATGTGTAATATATTTTTATATAACAAAAATATATTAAAAAAAGCAGAGCAGAGGTTGTGATTTCCAGGAAACACATGTACTAAAAAAATTGTACCTTGAATGTGCTGTTAGTTTGGATAAAAGCGTCTGATAAATGCATAAATGTAAATGTGTGTTTTTTAAGCTGTTCATACATCAGTATTGTGACTATCTATCCAACTGTGACTATGTATGAGAATGTACCTGCACTAGAACCGAATGCAAACACACACATCTCTCTCCTTGAGCTTGTGTGTGTGTGTGTGTGTGTGTGTGGTCTGATAGCACATGTTTGCCCTCTCCACCAGGTTCTGAGGGTATATATTCCTACATAAAGGGCCTTGAGTTCAAAGACCTGCAGAAGAAAGAGATGAAAAGAGTGGAGGACGATTTTTCACTCTCTTACTCTTCAACATGTTCCTCAAGCTCTCTCCATCTCTGAGCAAGAGCTAAATCAACAGCAGATAAGTCTCGTCTCAATGCAGAGTCTTTGATGTTCACACCCCTTCACACACACACATGTTGGGTTATTGTGTTTAATGGGGATATTCCATAGATGTAATGTTTTCTATACTGTTTAAAATGTATATTTTCTCCCCCACAGAAAACCTTCTGCTCACACATTTTCTGTGGATTCTGAAGGATAATTCTGCTTTTAGTCAGTTTGGAAGAGAGTTTCCACAGAAAGGCTCTTATAAAGCGTTACACTGGTGGTACAACGCTACACCCTTAAAACATCATTTTAACTTTGATAAGTTTCTGTCCTTGTTTCTTTTAACCATCCAACTATAATGACAAAAGATCTTCCATTAATGTTCTCCACCATTTCTGAGGACTAGATGGTGACTGAAAGATGACAGAATTTCACATGTGGAAAAACAAACCCATCCCTGTTGTTTATGAATCTGTAAACACCTACATAAAGTCCTACATAAACTACACCTACATAGAGTTAAACTCAGCTGGCACAGCATTGTGTTGTGGGTTCAATTCCCAGGAAACATACTGATCAAATGTATAACTTGAATGTACTGTAAATACATTTGGATAAAAGTGTCTGCCTAATGAGTAAATATTAATTTTGAAAAAATTGGTTTTGATGCTGGGAAACGTCTGTGATGTTTTTCTCCTTCAGTCTCCTTAAAGCCAGACACTAAATCAAAACTTCCTCCTCATTCTTTTCTGCTGACGCCTGAGATCTGTCCACAAAATCATTCCACTGTTCAGTTGTCCATATGCATTTAATACAGGCAAATATTAAACATATGTTTTTCTTCCTTTCTTTCTTTAATTCACTCTCTCTTTGGCTTGAGTGAAACTACAGTAACTCCAGATGCCTCTATAATATTCCACAGTAAATCCTCGACAATCCTGTAGTGGAAAAAGCAAAACTGAATTTGAAGATTCATCAATAGAGAAGCTGTTATACTCTCCTGTTTGATCCTACAGGTGAAGTGTGGTCTGAAACTCAAAGTATTGTGTGTGTTGAGTTCAATTACACAGGCTCTGAATTTTTCCACCAAGGTGCAGAAGAAACAGACAGCAAAGACATACTGACCACCAATCACATCTCACTGTCTGTTCTTAAAGGAACAGCTGTTTTCAATGGTTCACATGTGCAGGTAGGTGACTGAATGTTTTGGAGATGTTGTCACAATTTTTATGGATTTAGTCTGTCTCTTTTTTTGTAATCTGAGATCTCTGTGTGGCTCATACTGTCTGTTAGAAATATATATGTTCTACTGTCACACTTAAGCAAAAGATGTAAATAAATAATATACTTGTACTAATAAAGATGTAAATAAATATTATTTGTTTATGTGAAGCATCTAATATGCACACAACAAAAAAGATACAAATATTAGCCGTGCCAATAAAGAATAAAAACTGAGATAGATAGAGAGAGAGAGAGAGATGGATAAAAAAGGATCCATCTGGTTGCTGTATAGTCTAGTCTTTTAAAAAGGGGGAGGGCTGTAAACATGCACACAGAGTGATTGGAAGCTTCAGAAGTGTGTTTGAAGTGGTGAGATTACAGTCTGTAGTAACTCTAGAATCAGCAGCTGCTACAGTTCAGACACACTGAACTAGAAAATGTGACGCTCTGATATCTGATCTAACTGATGATTTCACACATCAAACGTGAAGGTATTAAAGCACACACATCTTGTCTTTTCTTAAGACACCTTTGAGCTTTTCCCCATCAGGACAATTTCAGGAGTTTAATCCTGTGAAATGTTTCCTGCTGTGAGGAGAAATAAATCAGTGATGATCTGATGATAAAGACCAGAGATCACACACACACTGCAGAATACACACACACAAACGACAGGAAATGACATCAACTCTGACACTGAATCACGTCTGTAAGGGCGACAATGAAACATCTGCTGGCGAAAATTCAATCAGTCCGAAAACTCAATTAGCAAAAACACCTTGCCAGCAAACAATCATCACACACACACACACACACACACTTGTGGGCTGAGTCAGGGAGTATTTTTATGCTCAAAGGAAATGGTGGTGTTTTTTTAGTAACTCAGTGGTTTGGTTTTCCTGTATGGTTTGAAATGCTGTTTTAACTTGTGTGTGTGTGTGTGACAGAAAGATCTGACAATAAACACAACCTCATCTACAGCGGAGAGATAACAAGAAATACCAACAAGAAAATAAGACTTTTATTGCCCTCACATGCTTTTGCATGAATCAGAAATATAGAATCAGAAAAATACATGTATGTAAACATGGTCAGTTCCAGAATACATTCTGAAACAACTAAATCCATGTTTCCTTATAAGCAGCTTTACAATTCCTTGAACAAAAGACCTGTTTGTGTGTGTGTGTCCCTGTGAAGCTATCAGAGCCAAATGGACTCTCATGACTCTTTGAAGATTCAGGAAACAGACAAGCAACTAATCCACAAACCAATTCACAACAACAAAAGATGAATTCCTACAGAGAGCACAAACGCACGCACGCACACACACACACACTCAAACACACGCACAGAGTCACACTCAACTAACAATAGGCAATATTTCATTTAATAATCTTATTTAAAGGCAGGGTAAGTGATTGTTTCCAGACACATTTTTTTGTTTTTCTGGTTTAAAGTCTCTTCACATCCTGTTAGCAGTTACTATGTAATGTGGTCCAAACATATTTATATCAATATTTATCTTCTGTGGAAGGTGCAGGATCATAAACTGTTCATCCAATCGTTGCATTCGGACTGATGTTCCACTTGTCTGTTAAACTCTGTGTGTGTTCATGTGTTAGAGGGGGTGTGGCTTTGGAAGGGAGGCCTACATCTACATTGTTAATACCAACATTTACTAATACATATTTAAATTAAAATAGTTATTTAAATATAACAATAGTTAATGCACAATGAACTAACAAGAAAAAATGATGAACAGCTGAATTTGTATCAACTGGTCACAAACTGCAGAAAACAGAAACATCTTCAACAGGTTTCATTATTGTCACACACTTTAAAATAAATGTATTAACATGTTTCATGAAACGAGACGCCACACACACCAGAGTTTTGCATTCATTTGTATATTTTTGCATTAAAGTTTACATGTTTCCATCTGTGTTTTACTCTTCACGGTGAGTGATATATTTTGTTATATCCAGACATCAGCAATCTGTCTTCTGCAATAAATACCATAAAATAATAAAGCTTCACATAATAAATATTTTACAGCTCAAAGAGGCAGTTTTAACATTTTCTTTTAAAAATAATTCTTTTTTGAATTTAGATGCACAATTTTACATCAGCATGAGAACAAACAGACAGGTTCAGAAGGACACATTCACATTGGGAACAGCCTCAGGAAAACTGTGTTTCCTTTGTGAAACAGCCACGCCTCTCCTATAACAATCCCAGGTTGCTACAGAGATCTGGTAACAGCTACATATTATGGTCTGGTTAAAAAAGTACTTTACAAAAGTACATCAGAATTTTATGTTAGACATTAGGTGAAAACAGGCGAGACAAACATCTGTCCAGAACAAAAAACCAAACCTGCTGTGAAAACAAAAACCTACGAGGGTGAACAAGTGGTTTTCATGCTGTGAAATCCCTCAGATTCCACACAGCTGGGACAGGAAGGCAGGAGCTTTTAGAATATTAATAAGCAAACCCCTCCTACTCTTCATCAGACCTTTCCTCCTCCATCATTTGGCCACTCCTACATCCGGAAGCCATTTCCTGTTTCCATGGCCTGCAGCAGCAGCTACCTTTCACCCAGCTAACAAAATAAGATATCAGTATCTTACGACACATTGGTATATTTGAGTCGGTTTGTGAGACCTCAGGACGGTTTTCCCGGCATGCGTCCAGGCGTGTGATTCCAGCTGTGCAGCTTGCAGTAAACAGCGTTGGAGTTCTTGCAGCGACAGCCGGGCCTGTTCAAGCGGTCGTGACATGAGTGACAGGCTTTCACGCAGCCCTCAGCGGGGAGGTAACACAGCAGACAGGGAAACAGCACAGACGCCAGACTCATGCACAGGAAACGTGGGCAGCAACGCGGGTTGGAGAGGGAGCACGGCTGGTCTGCGCACGGGTCGCCCACGTCGTCCTCATTAGAGCAGTGGTAGAACATTCCCTTCACCAAACACATACACGTTCCGTGTTCCACCACATTCTCCACTGAACACAGACACTGTCCGTTACAGACCAGGCACGAGGGTACGGGCCGCTGAGCCACGCATTCACCGCACCTGCATTTCCCGCAACTCTCGCAGATGTACAGGTGAGAGGATTCCACCTTCCCCT